>JBBIGA010145217.1:8106-19505 GCA_037576975.1 Alestes dentex | reverse complement strand
ATCAGGCGGTGATCAGTATACTGGTGGTGCTGAATGCTGAGTGGCTGGAACTCCTTTATCCAGGCTCCTTGTATCTTTAGGGAAATTTGTAGCCTGTCAGGTGAGAAATGCATGAACACAATGTACAAACAATGAGAAATGAAATTTGCAGTTGTGTGGGGAAATGCATTTCTGATGTGAGAACTGCATCAAAGTGATCAAGAAAAACTCTAAATAAGCTAGTCGTCTTTACCTAATGACTAATCAGAACCACAAATGAGGGGTTCACATATGAAGAGTTAATTGCACCAAATCAGAACTATGGAGACAATAGGTGGTGCAAGGGCAAGGCGAAATATGGTACAACAAGATGGATTGTGCTTAACATAGGCAGAGATATGAACTAGCAAGGCAAAGCAACTGTCTAAGCATTTACAGTCTTATTATCAGGAAACTGTGACTTTGATCCTCGGTGATACCACAGCCATCTGTGGCTGGGAGTGTAAGATATAAAATTGTCCTTCCTTGCTCTCACTGGGTGGGTTCTACTGCCCCACCCCCATCACTAGCTGTAATACTAGCTAGAGTAGGTGTCTGTAGCTGATGGAACAGAATTGGTGGTGGGTGTTCTCCTCCAAGCGTGTTGAGCTGTTTGAAATCTTGTGTTAGCAACAGTTTGAAAAGATGTGATGGAGCTTCACGAGACTCAGAGAAAGCATATGCTAGCCCAGGTTTGGTGGCATCATGTGATTGGAGAAGTCCTTGCTAGTGGGTGGAAATAGGGTGTAACCACACTGGGGAAAAATGAGAAAAACTATAGATGGGAGTAACTGTCTACTACTAGCTATATTTTCTAAAGGCAAGAAAGAGTGCAATGATGAAGAACAAATGGGAAAATCTGTTCATGAGATCTCAAATTAGTTTTTCTGATGCTTCATTTACTCAAGATTTCAAGAAAATGATGCTATTATCTCAATACAACAGCTTTTCTTCAGTTGTTTGAGAAATCTGGGTAAATATATGATATATGGTAAAAAAAAAAATGGGTAAACATATATATAGAAAAAATGTTGCTAAATATATCCTATATGTATACACATATGGGAAAATATATGGTTTATATGACAAAACTATGGGTAAATCCATAATTCATGGCATTTTAACAATACAAGTAAGACAGGGAGTACTTCTTGGCCTTTGCTTTCAGAAGTGAGTGTGTTCTGGAACACAGTTTAAAACTTCTACATAGTGAACAGCTGTCCTAGGGCATCCTGGAAGAGTTTTCCAGAGCAGTCTCTCACACTCCATGGTGACAACTAGCGGCTCTGAACACCTCTTTCGCAGCTGCTGGAGGAATTAGATCAGCATTTCCATTTCTGCATGCTGTCATATCACTTCCACTGCCTCTGAAGCCCACCTATACAAATGCACACACTCGCCCAACACAAACCTCCACCATGTGCTGAAGATTTTCAGATAAATGCGGTATTCATGTGAGGAGAGAAGACAAAAAACACAAAATGGGTCGCACACATATTGTTAGTTGGCAGCCCTTTATCCTGGGCCAACACTTGGGAAAATAATGGGGGGACATTATTTTTAGGGCTATGAAAAGCACAGGCCATTACTGGATATGAGGAAAGGCTTACTGAGCCATGACCGGACCGTTATTCATTAATATCTGCAAGAGATAAATGAGCTACATCCTTGAATGGCCTGCTAATGAGACCAATAAACATGATCAGGCATGCACATAAATACAGACACACACACACATGCAAACACACACAAACACTCACATATACACACACACACACACACACACACACACATTCTGATGTCTCCAGATCTTCTCTGCATTTTGCAGGAATGTGCACTGCACAACTTTTTTTAGTTGAACACAAGCTTCATTATGACTGGACCAGCAGAAATGGTTGTTGCTTGTTACACGTATGTTATCGTCTATTTTGGCACCGTTTCAGGGTGAAATATGAGAGTTCTCATTTATCCCTTGGCACCCCTGGAGCAAAAATTCTTGAGAATTCCTTAAAATTAGTTTTTAGAACATGCCCTACAGTGTCCATTAGAAAAAACTTTAGTGGAGCAAACAAGACCTCAAAGTGGCGCTGCAGCAGATTGGTTCACCTGGTTAAACTCCAAGCTTGGAAACTTATTTAGGTATTTTCACAAGTCTTCATAACTCCACAGTAGATATGATCTAATGTTGTGTGTGGAGTTTGCATAAGTCCCCTTGTTCATAGATACCCAACAGGGAGAACAGAAGGAAATTTTCCCTAACCTGGAGATAAAAGAGGACATATAGGTCATAGGACAAACAGTGTGGTGGGATGCATCACCTACTGAACCCACCTGAAATACAAAGGGCATGGGTGAGGTCTATTGAAGGGTGGCGGACCAAACCTGTATCGCTGGTTGTATTGCGTCGTCAGACACCGTATCAGCCCACATCGCTCAGGGCACTTAGAGAAGTGGTTGAGCCACAGGAGCGGCAGGGTAAGAGTAGATACGGGGGCTATTTATAAATGAAATAAGTAACAAAAATAATGTAAATATAAAAGGAAAAAGGAGAGGAGAGAATAAAAAGGAAAAGTCAGAAGGGTAGAAAGTGACTACCCTGGGCTGGTGGCCTAGTGGTTAGGGTGTTCGCCCTGAGATCAGAAAGGTGTGGGTTTGAATCCCAAGACTAGCACCTCTGAGGTACCCTTGAATATGGTACCGTCCCCACACACTGCTCCCTGGACGCCGTGTTCCCGGCTGCCTGCTAAATACAGAGGAAGAATTTCGTGCTGTTCACACTGTGTGGTGTGTTCACGTGTGACAGAATGCTCACTTTACTTTACATTAAACTGTATAAATATTTCTGAAGTACACAACGCAAGAAACAAAGATGCTACAAAAATACTGCAAACAAAAAGAAGGAATACTCGAAGAAGGGAAGACAAGGTAACTGTAGTAACTGAGAGAAATGGACTCTAGGTGAAGGATAGTGAAAACAGGAAGAGGCCATGAGGGAGCGTAATTAAGGGAAAGGGAGCGATGGAGAGGGAACGAGTGAGAAAAGTGAAACGAAAGCTTTCAGAAAAGAATGGACCCAAGCTGAGAGCAGAACACAAATAAAATAAAATACAGATGAGTGAAGTAACGAATAAAGGAGAGGGTGAGGGACTTCCCCCATCTTACGGCATTTCAACCTGTTTCAACCGCTTTGCAAACAAAAGCGATAAGGAATAAACTCATTATTTCTCTCCTCAGTTACCAGTCACCGCTGACACTGGCCATATTACGCACTTCGCATTGAAATACAGGGTAGTGAAGCGTTGCCCCAGCACAAAAAAGTGAAGTGTTGTCCTCGCATGAAAAAAGCCCTAAACCATGATCGCAGCACGTATTTTGATTACATTGTATATCGTGATGGCTTCACGAAAACGCGCTTCACGAAAACTTTCGGATGTCTTGTGGAATCCATGCATTGACTGGTCAGAGATACACAATATTAGGTAGGCACACATCAGTGCATGGTTTACTGCTGAAAGAAAACATTCACCATGACAAATGTAGTTATGCTAATGCTATGCTAATGCTAATACTAATGCTATGGTAATGCTATGCTAATGGTAACGCTAATGCTAACGTTGATGCTAATGCTAATGCTAACGGTGATGCTAATGCTAACGGTAATGCTGTGTTCTGCATTTGAGCAAGCACACTTTGCATTTTCTCTGCGGAAATGCAGTCTAGTTTATAAAAATAACCTTTCAGGCTCTACAATAATTAATTCATTTCATGAGCTCACTAAGTGTTGTCCTGTGATATATTTTATGTGTATAAAGAAACTAAAATATTCTCATAATATTTCACTTTCTTCTTCTTACTCAAAAAGGAGTACAGTTTTTACCCACTCCACCCACCTCTGGTTAAACAGTGACAATCTAACACAAGAAGTAAATTTCCATTTGACATATGAATATACTTTATGTGTCTGCATGCATTTTTGCATTTGACATGTTTACATTTCAAGCTATTTTACAGTTTTTAACTATACTGAGCACTCAGCGTCTGCTGGTCTGAGAGAGATAAACATTCATACTTCATGAGAATCATCATGGGCTCTACAGTCTCACTAGCTTTGGCTTCACACACAAGCTTAGATTATATGGGTCAACGTCTCAGATGACCATAGAAGATATTATGAGACTTAATGTCCTGAAAGTGCATCATCTAATCCGCACACATTACCATCTATTACTTCACCCTAAAACTCTTTGGGTCAGTGACTCAATTCAGATCACCTGACATTGAAATTAAATAAAGTATGAATCGAGCAAATCAGACTTCTTGCCAAGGGCTCTAATAGAAAGCAGCGTACTTTCTATAAACTCAGGGACCTTGAAATAGGGCAATGAGATTTTACTAATGCTCTATAAGGCCAAAAGTACACGGACACCCATCTTAAGTACTGAATTCAGGTGTCAAAAGTGTTGTACTGAAAGGTTTGATGGTACTGCAATTGGATGCCAAGTTATTATGTGTTATTATGTGAAATTTCTGGCCTGCTAGATCCCACTCAACTAAAAGCCGCAATGTCCACAATAATGGTTATAGAAGCCAGACGTCTGAAGTGCTGACTTCCCCTAAAAGTTACATCACAGTTATGGCATAAATGCTTATGAATAAATATGACTAATGTTAGAGATAATGTTGTGCATTAGTTGTGAGATTCGTTTTCGGTCTCACTTTTTATCCTATATCGACATTACATATAAAAGCTTAGCCACATGTTGATTCACTGTTTGTCTGAAAAAATAAAATGTATTTTTGTGTTGGTAAAATGGTGATCCCTGGTTCCATTCATTCAACAGTAAATAGTAATGTTCTCTACAGTGAATCATTTTACACCAAACTATGAATCGTGCAAAAAAAATTTAAAATCTTTTTGTCATTGGAATTACCTGCATCATCATGTAAGAGAATGAAATGTACAGTTGAGCTAATATTTAAGCCTAATGCTGTTTCATTAGCTAATATTACTAAGTGGTCCTAGTAACCCACTCCACAATATCCCTACAGCTGAATTAACACTTCAAGTCATCCCCGGCTCTACACACTCTACACCTACGACTGTGTGGAGACCCATGGCTCCACACGTAATGAAGTTTGTTGATTACACGGTAGGGCGTGGTCTGATCTCAAAGACGAGTTGGCCTACCCGAAGTAGTTGGAGAACCTGGCAACAGGGTGCCAAACGCAACAAAGGAGCTGGTTGTGGACTACAGCAGGAAAGGTGAGCACCTTTAAGTCACTTGGTTTTCCCGATCTCCAAAGACCTCATCTGGTCACTACACACAAACACTATGGTCACGAGGGTGAGGCAGGGTCTTTATCATTTGAGACAGAGGTTTAGGGTCTTCTGCAATCCTAAAAACTTATTATACAGCTGCTGTCAAGCGCATCTTGACCATGAGCATCACTTCATGGTTTGGGAACTGCTCTGTCCAAGACCGCCAAACCCTGCGGTGAGTGATCAGAGCAGCAGAACGCTGTACCAGATCCACTCTGTCCTCTCTGTCGAGCATCTTCATCAGACGCTACAGACCAGGGCAATCCTGAACTCCTCTTATCCCAGAAAATCTGTTCTGCCTGCTGAACTCGGGCAAATGGTTCTGCAGCCTTAGGGCCAGGACTGAGAGACTTGAGAGGAGCTTTTATCCTTGGGTCATAAGGCACCTCGACCAGGATATACCTCACATTCCCCAGGACTCAGTGGCACTCCTCATACCATAATGCCATCTGCACCTGTTTTTTTACTATGATTCACACAACAATTTGCCATTAGCACAATGTCAGTTTGAACACTGCACATCTTCTTGTGTTTATTTTCCATTGTAAATATTCATAGATACATTTAGACTGCAGTCTGTACATATTTCTATATTTATATTGTTTATAGTTGTTGATTTATTCTGTTTTCTAGTTATGACACAGTCTCAGCAGGGATTCAGAGTAAGACTTCACTGCACAGCATATGGGAATAACGGTGTGTGACAAATAATGCATTTTGAATCTTGAATGAAGAGGCCATATAGGCAGACGGGCAAGACAGGCCAAAATGTGCCTTTATGGAACAGCAATATGTGTCCATGATGCTCCTCAATTTAATGAGATTTACCAACAGCATGCTTTCACCCTGTGAGCGCTGGGATGAGTTTCAACACCCCACAGTCAAATGAATAACTGCTTACATAATGGATGGAAGGATGGATGGATGCTTCCGTTGAGCCATTGTATCTGTTGCCGTTTTCAAAAAAAGTCTCTCAGCAACGTACATGTAAGACACTGTTGCAAAACTAAGCCTGGTTTCAAAAGGTGGAGGAAATCTACAGCCTGTGTGAATTATTCAGAAACTGAACATGTAATCAGCCATGCTTCTAATATTTGAAAATATCCCAAAAGAGCTCTCAGTGATTCTCAGGTCTCAATCCTGATCCTAGACCTGCACATTTTAAGGTTTCTCCTGCTCCCAGCATTCTTAGTGCAGCTAGTGAAGGAATGACCGATTCCCTCCTGAGGTGAACAGGGCGTATTAGAGAAGGCAGTGCCGAGCAGTTTTAGGACCAGAATTGAGGACTGCTGCCCGAGATCACACACGGCACCAAGACCACAGAGAAGATTAAATGACATGCCAGCGGTCACACTTTCAAAATCAGGTCAGATGGTCCCCTCCTCTCCCTACTCTTTTTGGCACACACTTCTTGCCAGACGTTCTGACGTTGAATTTACAGCCAAATATAAATAAAACTGAAGAAGCAATATGTCTATAATGATGATAACTTTGATACTTCATTTTGCAATGAACTGTTGCAATGAAAATTCCAGTTGTGTGGGGAAATGCATAACTGATTTAAGAGCAGCAGTAGGCCTACTAATGAGGAGAATGAAGTTTCTGTCGCAGTAAAACATTTGTTGTCTTTTCTTTAATTTATTTTACCCGATATGCCAAAGATAAGACAGTTAGACAAGCAAAAAAATATATTTTTGTGCACAAACACGGTGATTCAAAACTAAATATAAAAAAATTCGGACTTTTGCAAGATATATGCATATATAATTGTTATTAAAAAACATCACTCTTTACTGTATTTGCAATATTGGTGTCCAACAAAATAAGACAATAATACAAATGTTTGCCAGAGGTTAGTGGCTGATTTGGTGCTTGGTGCCATGTTGCACTCACACAGTTAAAGATAAGTGATATGTTCATTTGATAGTGGTGATGCAATTCTCTGTTGAGTAAGAATTATCACTGGCACTTAGCGGTTGACTGAGGGAACCACTTCCAATTGTTTCAGTCCAAGGTTATGGGTGGGCTCTTATGACAGATAAGCCGTTTAACAGAGAAGGAAAAGTGATACATTTAGCATTTTTCAAATGAATCAATTTGGATTTTGGTCAGTCTATCTGTGCAATTCATTGTTCTGAAGATAATCTTGTCAGAAAGAGCAACAAAACTTCTCAAAGCTTTCACCTTCAGCCACTTGGTTGATTCTTTAACGTGCATATATCAGAGCAAGCGAACTGTGGGCTGGAAGGCTCCCAGCACAGTTTGCCCAGCTCCAACAGCCTCACTTAATCTGGAAACTGATGAGTTTTGTGTGAGCAGGAAAATCATTCAGCTGTGTAGGAATGCAGCCCTCCAGTACCAGGGTTCTCCACCACCAGGAGAGATACTGAAGCCTGTGTTTACATCTCATCTTCACATTTGTCTTTTCCATTGGATTTACAACTATGGTCCAACAAAAGTAATCCAACAGAGACCGACCTCATACAAGGACCATTGTGTTATCACCAGCAAGTCCCCATTGCCCCTGTGTTTACAATTTTAGTTATCTATCGTGGGCAGAGGTTCAGAGAAAAAGTCCAGGACTGTAGATAACCTTCTTATCTGGACTAATTCAGACTAAATCTTAAACATACACTCACTCACTTTGCAGAGATTTTACCTCTCCTTACCTTACACACCCACATACGTGCATTACACACTCACGTGTTCACTCAAAAACATATATAGGGTGTGGAACTCCGGTCCTGGAGGTTCGTGGTCCTGCATGTTCTGGTGATTTCCCTGCTCAGAAACTCCTGGTTCACCTCGCCAGTTATTTGTCAGGTGTAGTGAATGTGTTTGAGGAGGAGAACCATCAAACTGTGCTGGACCCTCCAGGACCGGAGCTTGACACCCCTGCACTAGGGTATACACACACACAAATACTATTCGATGCTCATGACTATCCGACTATTATTCAAAGATCACTCCCCATTCACTTCACACACACACACACACACACACACACACACACACACACACACACACCTATAGAGAGAAAAAGACCCTTTCTTTGCTTCCTCCATTTTTGAAAATTTGATCACTACCTAATATCTGAAATTTTAAAAAATCATGAGCCATCCCCAGTACATGAAGATGGGATAGCTTATGCAGCACGTTGTTTTAGATCCCTGCATCTAGGCCACTGTAGGGGAGAAGTGCTGTGTACAGCTGTGTGGGCGAGAGGGAGTAAAGCTGTATGGAAATTTAGGCCACTGTGATGGTAAATACATCTGAACTCTGAGTCCGGGTTTAGTGACGCAGATGGTCCCAAACAGAGGGACCAACTGCATATTTTGTCTTTCCACCTTATTCCATTGGTGAAGAGCTGGGTGGTACTGGTGAGTGTGGTCAACTGAGAACTGTAACTCAGTGACTATAAATTACGATCTGTTTTCGAGGCTTTTGAAACTATGAATCTAATGAACCTTTTGCAGTGCAGGACCCAGGGAGCAGTGTGTGGGGATGGTACCTTGGGTACCATCAAGGATTCCTCAGAGGTGTCACTACCTTCTGATCAAGAGGTGCAATGACCTTCTGATCGCAGGGGCAACTCCCTAACCACGAGGCCAGCAGCTTCCCTAGTGTGAATTGTGAATACCTGCAGACATTTTCCTAACATTTGAATTCAAGTGGGCTCTCACTTCAGTGGTAAATAATGCTCCTTGCCTTCTGTGTTGAAAAATTATATTCATAAAGCCAGCCTAGGTGACTAGGAATAGATCATCTTGACTTAGGTAACATAGAGCCTTTATTATTGGGGATGGTGATGGCTAGGTGGTTAAGGAGTGATCGGCAGGCTGTGGGTTTGAATCCAAACACAGTCAGTGGACCACTGAGATACCCCATAGCACAGCACACACTGTGTGTTCACACGTTACTATAAAGGGCCACTTTTACTTTGCTTTACTTTACTTTACTGACAGTAGGACCCCCAGACCCTGTTTGACTGGATAGTGCTTCAACAGTAACAGTGATTAAAGTGATTTGCATTCAGACCAATGAGAAAGACATCAGTAAACAGGACGGGAAATGGAGGTTGATTTATTCACCCAACAGGAAAAATACTGAGACTAAATAACACATTGCACTGGGCCTTTAAGTGTGATTGTGCAACATGGCCACACTGTCCCACTTTCTGTAAGTAAAATATAAACAGGTGCCAAAGCAACAAACCGGTAGTTCATTGACATCAAGTGTTTTAAATAATCTGATTGATGCCACCCACCATAAGCTTCCCTTAGGATTGTGTGGAAACAAGAATGTTTCAATGGGATTTAGGCTAACTTTGATTTTAACTTTTTTAGTGTGAGGTTGCAGGCTGATCCCAGCTGTTTGCTCCCGGTGACACAACCGAATCATTTATCAAGTAACACCCTATCAGGAGAACTTGTATCTCCTTATCTGCTTTTACTGAGGGGAACTGCCACTTGGTAACGTCTTTTAAGTATCCTCAGTTAATAGTATATTATACTGAGACACTGTCTTTATTTAACTCAGTTACTAGCGTATTGAACTCAGTCACTGACTTTATTTACCTCAGTAACTAGTATATGACACTCAGCCACAGACTTTACCTCAGCTACTAATGTATTTCACTCAGTCACTTTATTTAACTCCGTTCCTGTCATATTTAACTCAGCCACTGTCTTTATTTACCTCAGTTACTAAAATATTTCCTTTAGCCACTATTTTTATTTACCTCGGTTACTAGTTTATCACACTCATGGGGCAGCTGGTAGCCTAGTGATTAGGGCGTTAGCCCTGAGATCAGGAAGGTTCCCTTGAGTGAGGTACCGTACCCACACTCTGCTCCCCGGGCGCCGTGTTCCTGACTGCCCGCTGCTTCACTGGGTGAATGGGTTTAAACACAGAGGAAGAATTTTGTGCTGTTCACACCGTGTGCTGTGGTGCGCTCACGAGTGACAGAATGGTCACTTTCATCCACTGTCTTTATTTATCTCAGTCACTAGAATATTTCATTTAGCCACTGATTTTATTTTCCTCAGCCAATGGCTCAAATTACCTACGTTTCCTAAGAAATATGACGATATTTCACTCTGCTATAAGCATATTATACTAATTTGTTGGAATATAGAAACCATGTCATGACTACTGCAAGCCTAGTTAGAGTAACGGAGGTAAATAAAGACAGTGGCTGAGTGAAATTATCTGTGATGCTAAGAAGAAGCACATATATTACGACTAAATTAAAAATACATTAAAGTGTATGATGGTAGTTAATTGTGTGTGTGTGTGTGTGTGTGTGTCCAGCAGTCTGACACTGGTGATGTCAGTCTCATTTCATCATCAGTAGTTATTCCGGGCATTTCTGTGGCACAGGGAACTTACAGTGGCATCACATACTTACACTTGACTCTGTAACACACACACGGTTTGCCTAATTTAACCCACACACATCTGGCTACTCTTTTATTGGCTTCATGACAGTTGCGCAATACTTGTGTCCATCCATTCATGCACTCTGTTCACCTCTTGGCCAGTGGCTCTGGAGGAGTGGCTGCTCTGAGGTGACCTACTGTTAACAATCCTAAACAGGATTGTCCACTGTCAGAAATAACCTGGGGCAAAAGATACAATGCTGCAATATAGAACAAGGTGCCAAAATCCTAAATATATATTCAAACATATAACTTTAAAGTAAAGTTGCCCCTGATAGTCACACATCAACACAACACAGCACACCGTGTGAACACTGTGAAAGTCTTTCTCTGTATTTAACCCATTCACCACATGAAGCAGTGGGCTGCCACCAATGAAGGTATGGGGACGGTACCTTGCTCAAGGCAACCTCAGTGATGACGCTGGTATTCAAACCCACAACCTTCTGATCACAGGGTAGGCTCCCTAACCACTAGGCCACCAGCTGCCCCAAGCAGGTCAAAAGTAAAGCATTATTCGGAACATTTTGCCAGCAAGCCTTCCATATCCTACATTTTTCTTGTCCTGGAAGAGCACAGTGGTGTTCACGTACCCAAAAAATCACAAATATATTTCAAGC
>JBBIGA010145175.1:0-40172 GCA_037576975.1 Alestes dentex | reverse complement strand
ACATTGGACCCTACCGCATCACCCACCGGATCAATCCTGTCACCTTCCGGCTCCAGCTGCCTGCTTCTCTCCGCATCTATCCGGTTTTCCACGCCTCCCACTTCAAGCCGTTCGTCACGTCTCCCCTGGTTCCTGCGGCACCGGACCCTCCACCTCCCCGGATCATTGACGGTGGTCCTGCTTACACTGTCCGGCGGATCCTGGACTCGCGACGCCGTGGCCGTGGCACTCAGTACCTAGTAGACTGGGAAGGCTATGGTCCGGAGGAGCGGTCCTGGGTTCCCGGGCGGTTCATCCTGGATCCCGCACTCATACAGGACTACCGTCGCAGGGTATCCTCTCAGCCTGGACATTGCTCAGTGCTCAGACATTGAGTTCTCTCACGCCCTGCCGACTCAACCTCATCCCGACTCATCAAATCCTCACGTGAGTACTCTAGTCTTGTGTATGAGTGTGAACAAAGATTCCGGTGGGAATCATACTCTTAGTTGAGAGCGTTCATAGAACAATCTGCGTGACTAACCAGCCCTCTCGCCTCGGTCCGCGTCTGGGTTTTTCCATCACGCTACACGGGCGAACTTCCTAAAGCCAGGTACGTTCAGTTCACTTCCTCTCTACGTGACACTTTTACTGTAAACCACAATACTGGTCTGCCGCATGGTGGCGCTACAGCAAACTGATTTATCCAGTAGGGCACCAGCTATGAATTGTAGCTAAGAAATTGTGATTCAGAACAAGAGCCTTCAGAATTTCTGAAATACTTGTAAATTAGATTTCCTCATCCCATTTCCTCAGCCAAACACACAAGAAGATGAATAGTTTCAAAGTATGTGGCTAAGTTAAGCAATTCAGAAAAATGGTTTGGCAACAAAATCTATTTTATCATCGTTCATTTGTGGGATTTTAAACCTATAATATGTGCCCATAATCTTGAGCTTTAAAGCAAATTCGAAAACGATGGAAGAACAGCCTGCGTCCTAACACTGACATCTTTTAACGTAGCTAATGAGACTCAATGTGGTAAATACACTAAATGTTATCCTAAAAATGCTTATAGTCGTAAACACCGTACATACCGTGAAAGTATACAGTAATAGTTCGGCTTCTTTTTCCCATGTCATCTAACGTGGATAGCTATTTCCTGAGGCTTGTCAGTTTTTGAGCTCTTCATACTATTAGCACTTTTAGGCTGATGGGAGCGTATGTGTGGCTTTATATACATTTTCAAATAACTTTCGTCTGAATCTTTATGAAATGGTCTATATATGGTCCATCCATGGTCTATATATGCACATTTTGCTTTAGATGTGTGTGTATGTATATGTATAAGCACACAGACAGACAGACAGACACACACACACACACACACACACATACACATTTATATACTAGCAGAGGATTTTTAGTTTTTGCTTACATTTAACTTAATGCCGATTAAACAAATTTAAAGATGGGCCAAATAAAAGAAACAATGAGTAATATAGCTGTAAACTATTTTTTTTAATTTATATGCCTTATTAATTTGGCTCACATGGCCTTGTGTTTGACATTGTTGGCTATTGTCTGACAGTTTTATTGAAACCTCAATAAACCTCAATAAAACTGTGCTCGACTGCTCTCCTTCCTTAAGTCAATGTTCCACAGTACAAGATGTAATACCTCATGTGAGTTTCGTAGGAAACAACTTTTCTTTGATCGCATGAAAATTATGTTGTGGAATGTTTGTAGTTCATCCAGTCTGTGGAATAAAATCTGACCTTGTGCCATCAAATACAACAAAAAGAACAAAAAGAAATGTCAGAAACACATCCCGCCTCCTGATGCTGGAACATGGCAGCTGCAACCCACCCACCCCCAGATCTCCTGGTGGTAGAAGTAAAACCCTGCACAGTAATAGCCCTGTCCCCCTACAGCTCAGACTCATCCTCCCATTTTCACTTGGTTTCCTGCATTATCTCCTTTTCCCCTATCTCCTTTTGGGTGTTCCTAAGATCTAGCTCTTGATGTTTAAAAATTATATTAAATTAAAAATAAACAGTGTAAGCTAATGTGTGACATTGCATGCAGTGTTATTTGTTCATTCTGGCAGCACAGTCAGTGTATGTGTGTATATGATGTGTCAATTTACTCATGTGGTGTGCCAGAGATTACAGTGCATGAAAATCTGCATTCCTATTACATTTATTTACAGGCTTAGTACTAAAATGTCAATCTCAAGACCTGCTGAGTATTTACTGTGAATTATTCCCTATAATACGCAACTACAGTGGTACCTTGACTTACGAGCGTCCCAACTTAGGAGTTTTTCGAGATACGAGTCGTCTCTCGGCCGATTTTTTGGTTTGAGTTGAAGGCTAAAATTCGGGTTACGAGCATTTGTGCTTGCAGTTATTTTGCAAAGGTTCGTTTATCCATCCATGTGTCCAAGTGAGTGAGAAGGACAGTGCTGAGAAGAAGCAGTCGATGTGCATTGAATTAAAGAAAGAAATTAGAAAAACATGACCAAGGTGTACGAGCGAAGCACTTCTGCAGTCTGCACCTTACTGAAGCAGAAGGAGTCGAGCTGTTTACGTCGATTTGTTGCAGCAGACCCAGGCACTTCGGCGAAAGAGGCATCGGGCGAGCTGTTTAAAGCCATTCGGGACTGATTCGAGAATTTTACAAAGAGGCCCGGCGTTCACTCGGTTGTCAGGCGTGGTGAGGCAGCGAAGGCAGCTGAGGATTACCTCGAAACATCTTCAAATCGTCTGATCTCCAAGGCAAATGCTGTACATTATACTTCATAAAACCAGTGTATTGCAGTACATTGTATTGTATTGTGTTTTTATATAATATTCGTTATTTATAAGCACATTGTTTCTAATATAAAAACATACAACAAAAAATGCGGTGTTTTTTGGAGGTCCGGGATGGATTAATGGCATTTCAATTCATTTCAATTGCGAAAATTTATTTGACATACGAGTAATTTGAGTTACGAGCTCCGTCACAGAACGAATTATACTCGTAAGTCAAGGCACCACTGTATTAAATTCATTTTTCGTACAAGTACTTGTGAAAGTGATGATTTGATTATTTAGACCACATATTACCACGTAGGCTAACCAAACAGAGCAGAGTGAGAGTCAGTTATCTCAAGAATAAATACAAGTACAGTAACCCCCCCGCGTTATGTTCCAAGAGCACCTGCATATAGTGAAAACCCGCGTTGTTGCGATGTGGTTAATAAAAAAGCCTAAAAAAGCCTTTTTTATAGTGTAAACCCTAAATATGCCCCAAAACACTTTAATTTCATTTTAAACTCATTAGCCTTAAAGAAAATGTAAAGGTAAACCCGTATGCGTACTGTACAGTTCACACTAAACTCCTGCAGTGCTAGAATGTATAATCTCGACATTACCCCTGTATAGACTGTACTGTAATTTATGCATGTGCGTTTTCTTTGGGATGCCCTGTCGCTTTCCTTGGTATAAGCAGGTAAATACAGTAATAAATGAGTTTAATTTACAGTAATAAAAATACAGGCCTTTAAGAAGAACAAAATGAAAAACAGGAGAACACTGGAGAGCTCCATGGGGGAAATTCTGGACTGCAGCGTCACAGGGCAGCAGCCAGTCAGCAGCAAGAGAAATAAGCAGCGTTCTCGGATTACCTTCTGCCTCTGAGTACAGCTGACTGTGACGTTTGGGCCTTGTGCGCCGCGCCCCCTCGTCCTTGTGCTGGTTGGGGCAACGCTGATAAATATTTTACTGTATATATTTTATATATTTTCATTATGAAGGTTTTTTAGTTTTGTTGACAACCTCTTGGTCCATTTCTTATGTTTTTAAATAAGGAGAAGAGTCTGTGTATCTACATTCACTGGTCATTCTCTCACAGTATTATTCACAGTATTGTACTCCAGAAGAGCAAAATGCTACAAAACTCTAAAGTTTAAACCCTAAAGAAACCTTATATTTCTCTGTTATATTAATGTTAGTGTATCTATGTTTAGTTTTCAACAACACCTGATAAAGGCCTCTAGGCTGGTGTCAACCCATCCCACAGCTCCACCTGTGTTCTGTATCCGTGCTTAGCATTATCTTACAACACTTTTTGGATTTGTTGCAACAGTGAGAAGAAGTTATTTACCAGTAAAGATTTTTCATCTTTATTTAAAACGGTGCAAATCATAGCATCAACCATACAGATTGTAACAGTACTAAGACATAATCAAACCCTTACACGGTTACACAGTATAAATATTTTTAACATTATTGGACTGCTCAGATTATTAATGAATGTAAAAAGTGTGAAATGACAAAACTGCTAATGTAATAAATTATGTAAAAATAAGTTATCTTGAATTTATAAATATGCATATAATACTGAAAGATCCTCTTGCTATAGAATATGGTGACATCATGAGTGCATATTTAATATGTAATACATAACACTGGTAAGGCAGTATACGGCAGGTAGCATGTTGCCTGGCCCACACACACCCACACACCAATGGGACAGTGCATCAAGTTACTGAAATGAGCGAAAACCTTTGAAGTCCTATCAGGTTCCACTGCAGTTTCTCTCGCTGTTCAATAGCAGGTGACGCCACCCTCGTGATGCCTGATGCCCAAAAGGCATCATCCAGATCCAAGGCACTGTTCTCTTTATTTAGGTCTTTTTCCATGATGATATTTTCTCAGTTAGGGAGAAGTCTTAAGCCAAAATCCTGGACTGTCCAACGAGGTAGGATTGATTGTCCTGTCAGTCTGGTCTTGCTGGGTAACTTTCTTTGTAGCCAAGGCTTCATGCTTCATGAAATCCCAGCAGTTGGATTGTGATGGATAATTAAGGTGTAGAAATAATTTGTATTGATGAGGTATCACATTCTGTCTTCTTAGTTCTGCATCTCAAATGTAGTACATAAACATATGCCACAGTTTATGTAATCTGTATGTGTGTGTGTGTGTGTGTGTGTGTGTGTGTGTGTGTTTAATTGTGAGAAGGCTTGGGGTATTTGTTGTGCCACATTTTTTTATCTATATAGAGGCTGATGCAGTGGAGTACTGTCTGGAAATCTCCCACTGCGTTCCACAGCTCATCTGGTTTCAGCTGCCAAAGACAGAAACACACAGTTATTCATGCATCTCCACTGACACAGGCCTTTATTATGGTCTGTCCATCTGATGCTGCATGGCATGGATTCCATGAAGGGTGGGTATCTAGCACAGTTTAATGTTTTCCCTGCTCCAGCACACCAGATTTAGTAAATTTATACGAAAAGGAGAACTACAAAACTAGGCTATACAACCTAACCTCCAGGACTGGAGCTCCAGATTCCTGACCTAAATATATGAACATATGAACACCACTTCGAGAATCATTTTCTGTCCACTTTGTCAGATCAATGGTCAAGCTTAGTAACTGGGTAGCAATCTGTGTCAGTGCAGTAACACTGGAGTCTGTGAATGAAGGTCAATCAGGTCCATCTGAAACCTTTACTGGATCTTTTACGTCACTTACTTAGACGCATGACACATTATAGCTCTGACATTGACTCAAATTTGGTTGAGATAAATAATATGTAAAGTGCAAAGCTACCCCAATAGTGAGACAAGAGGCAAATAACATTTCAGGGTTTTTTTAAATAATTGTCAATCTTTTCATATGCGTAGGGATGTGTGGTATTTTGTTTGGTTTTCACCACGGCCCATAAGAGCTAAATTACACCCCTGATTGTCACATTTTTGACTCTTACAAACAACTTACATGGCAAGTCACTGTAAAATGCATGTTTCAAAAATAATGAAAGGACCTTCCATACCTGCTTGAAGTTTTCTTCCATGTCCTTCAATTTCTCCTGTATTTTGGGAGCAATTGTTGCTTGATTGTGGTCCTTCTAAGGGGTCAACAAATAAGACATTATTAATTATAATAAGCCACACAGTGGTATCTCCCCATATGTGTGTGTGTATCTGTCATGTGTTGCCACATAATTGAACTGAGGTTCTTTTGCTCAAGTATAAGATAATGAACCAAGCACATACTATTTACATCAGCTGCTTCCTACAGCTTATGACTCTTTGACTGGATGCATTACAGTTGTGCTACCTTGCAGAGGAGATCAGGTACTCACACAATATTCCATGTTGTCTTTGAGTCTCATAAAGGCATGTGTGAACCTATCGGGGTCCTTCACGTCACCGTTCCACAGCTTCTTGAAGACATGATCCTCATAGATTCCCAGAATCTTGTTTAGCCCAGCAACATTCAGTGTCTTCTGCTCAGGACAATTGACATCAAGATTTCACATCAGTGCACTGCCATTACGTTTGATTTCATATCAGATCATGCAATCAACTCATTAAGCCCTTAAGTGTGAAGTCTGTTCTCACTCCGATAACTGAGTAATAAGGCAAACATCTGGCATCAGTTATATTGTCAGCCTTAATACATTAAGTTAGACTTAAACTACAACAAAAACTAATTTAACTAAATAATGAAGATGTTCAATCAAATACTCAAGACGTTATGCTTACCTTCATAAAGAATCTGGGCACATATCTCTGATGTCTGCTCTGGCCTTTGTTGACATTCTAGAGGAAGTAAAGATCATTAGTCATGAATGCCTACTCCTTTTGGACCTTCTTTCACCTCTCCCTCACCTCTTTCACCTACTTATCACTATCCTTTTCCCATACTTACAGGCACAGCTCTGATGATGTCCTTTAAAGTGCGCAGCATGTCCTTGATCATCTGTGGATTAATGCGCCTGACCAGACAGTCCACCTGCTCGTACCTCTTGCTCTTCAGACCTGGGCAGGAGCGGATGAGAGCTGCCAGGGACAGGAGAGTCAGGATCGTCCAGCGCATCGTGGCAGAGCAGAGCTGAGCAGAGTTTAAGTGAGTCCAGTGTGGCCAGCACACAGTGAGGTGTGTGGGGCAGGTGATGTTTCATGGCTTTTATAGGCTCAGCCTCTGGGGCCTGAAGAATTCCCTCAGCATGGTGTCTCCGTGCTGCGCCCCTGCCGGCCGCATGCTCTTAACTGAAGCGAGAGAATATAGGTTAATCTGAGTGCACACTTACGCTCCTGTGCAGCCCACATTTCCTGCACATAATGGAGCTTTTGCACTGATCATGTACTGGAAAAGAATTACCAAAAAAGAATTTGAAAGAATACGTAATGCAACTATGCATGTTATTTTAGCTTTAGCATATACATACACACATTCACACACATTCATACACACACACACACACACACACACACACACACACACACACACACAATCACACATAAGTGCATATGTATATGTGTGTGTGTGAATATATATATATGTTATACATTTCTATTCTATATAATTTGCATACATTTAGATTTAGGTTTTAAGACATAGCACAGAAATAAGAATAGTACAGAATTCCAAATGTGATGGAATGTACTCTCTGTAAACCAGTTAAAGCAAAAATTGGACTTACTATTAATAATCATAATATTTTGTAGAATTTGTAAATTGAAAGGAAAAAGCAATACCCTATATATTACTGGTGGTCAAGATATGGAGAAAATATATTAACAAAACGCTTCAAGAAATGTATGTCACACTATGTATTTTTCCTGACCATCTGACTAGAACAAATATCAGAGGTGCCTCTCCATAACCACACGGCCAGAAAAACATATTCAGATGTTCTGTGATGTAATTACGTTCTTTACTGTATACCAGCAAATACACGTAGATTTTTCCAATGTGCAAGTTCTGCTTAACATGTGCAAAATATTTGAGTGCTTGTGGCTGGAGCGCTTTTACTGTACAACATACAGTAGCTACGTTTGATGACATGATATGGAACAGTGAAATTTTGCTGATTACAGAGATTTCTGCTGAAGGGATTCGTGTGTCAGGAAGCGTGCTGCTGATTCACCCCTTTATTGTGGGACAGTTGTGTGTGTTTTATGAAGAGAGCTACATCTGCATGTGTAAAACCCTTCTCCAATCTTGCTCTGCCCATTTAAACTCACTGACATTTACTGAAACATTCAGCCAAATGATTGTGTAATCCAACTGTTGCCATCTTCCTAAATCAGGTCACCCACCCACCAGACTGAATTTAGAGCTGACCCAGATAGACAACTTACCGACAGGGTTCCAACAAGAACCTCCTTGCAAAGTCAGGGTATGAGTTTGTCAGGGTATGAGTCAGTGGGGTGTGAGAGGAGCACTCACTTCAGCAGTCAGGGTGCTTGAACTTGACGGTGGGCCTAGTGGTCATGGTTTAATGCACGACCGCTCAGAGACCATGGATAAGACACACATGACTGCCAGGATTTGAAGATCACAAAATTCAAAAGCTTAAGAGAGCTGAGTAGTCCATTTTTCATGAAACGTGTACTTATAAAAGTGCAACATGATATCACCATGCTTCTGATGCTATTTTTTTTCCATTTGTGCAAAAAAAATCAAACGAATGAGATCATCTGACTTACAAATGGAAACTATGTCGACGTTAAGCAAAATGCATTTTGTCTTGAGTCGTTGCAGTCACATGCAAAAGTTTAGCACCAGAGCACACACCCTCTACAACCGGGTTTCTCAACCACTGGGCTTGAAATTGGGCCGCAAATCTAAAATCGAGACAGGCCATTGGTCCGCAAATGGTTATTTAATATCATCTAATGAGGCCAGGTGGGCCTTGGCAACATGCTGTGATAGATAGGTGGGCCTTAATGTTAAAAAGGTTGAGAACCATTGCTCTACAACACACTTCTGCACATGTGCAATGCTATTTAAACAATTTCCTCCGGGATAAATAAAGTTTTCTGATTCTGATTCTGATTCTGATTCTGAAACCAATAAAAGGTGGTCTGTGCAAAATTTATTAAGGAACATCCTTATAGAAATTATAATAAAAGTTCAACAACGATAATAGAAGCATGTCATTTAAGTGGTATTCAAACTCATGACTGCATATTGTCTTTCTTTTATTGAATAGGAATACTATGGGTTCATACTATTTTTTATTTTTAATGTGTTCTTTAATGCCACACCAAACCTATCCCTGTATCTCCTAAATGAGTGGCTCTTTCCTGCAGGTCCATAAAAATATGTTCCAAGTTCCCGTTCACAGAGTTTTTTGTTTATTCAATAGGTGGTGGAAAACGACAGAGGAAATTTTGGGGGAGGCGTCCTCAGGAGCCACCAAGGAAACAACCATTATCATTCTGAGTCTGTTTAGAGACACAGTGTTCCTCCCATACTCAGTATGATGTAATAGAAGAATCACCGCACTGGTTCTGGTGCCTGGAAAACCTGACTTTAAACAGTAACAGGAAGTTTTACCTGCAGACGGGTTGGGCCAACAGCCACTAAAAATACCACTGAATTCATTTCTAGTAGAGTTACAATTTAAAATTAGCCAAATATTTTACCACATAGGTAAGACTACAGGTTACATCAACAAGTTAGATGGGGTTTTTTTCTTTTGGAAACTCTCCCAGTTCTTGACTCCTTTCATTACTGTGACTTTCCTTTCATCACTCTGGACTTTCTCACTCTCACATAAACCAGGAAGTTTACTTAGCTCAGGTGTCAAGCGTGGTGTTGTCTTTCTCTTTTCGGACTGGAAGGCTGCTACAGCGCCATCCACGCTGTTGCGGCTCTATTGTATCCCCTGTGTGTCAACAAGGAATTGTACTTCCACTGTTCTGCACTTCACTGGATCATTCTTGACATGAGCTGGATAACCTTCCAAAGGAGCATGTAACTCTGTAACTCCATAACAGCTGAAATGTCTTCATCCCTGGTTGGAACTTAATTATTTATTATTTAAGTAATTTATTAGACTTCATGATATTCTAATAAATTATTTCAATATTTAATTATTTTGTCTAGAAAAAGGTATACTACTACGAATGCTAACAATATTCATCATCTTCACGATCATAATCATAATAAAAAGCATAATCATAATAAAAATTATAGTAATGATAATGGAAACCAAATATATTCACTTTGAATAGTATCTGAGATTCCTGAGGAAAGTCCTAAAGGTCCCAAACTGGAGGAAAACCATTAACACAATTACATATGACATATGACTGTCCATCCAATTGGAATTGGAATATGATCATCTGAACATTAGTTCATTTGGTACACAATGCTACACAAAAATTGTAGATATATAAAGGGGGGGGGGAGAAAATGGACCCTTAAAAGTTTTTAAAGCTGCTTTTTTCACTACCTTTTCAAACAAAAGCCGTACTTGGCAAATTGATGACCCCTCAATAATTTTATGTCTATTACACACATAAACACTGAAAGAATGCCTTATAAATGTAAGCAGTGCATGGGTAACATTCGCAATAACAATTTTTTTACAGCCGCACCATGGCTGCATGATGTCTGACCTGTGTGGAGGCAGCGGAGCAGTACTGAAACACCACAGTGCTCCAGAACCAGCCTATGCAGAGACGTACGTCAGACTACTCACTCATTACTGGCGGCTTGAACATGTGAAACTAAACTCAGTGATGACGGGCAACCTTAGAAAAAGAACTGCAGTGTACCAAAACTCACTGTTTCATTCTGAATCCTGCAGTGACCGGGTTGCTCGCAATGCTGATTCAATATGAGGTCGTTTTCCAAATTCCTGACTCTTAGTTTGTACACTTGGAGTATGCAATTGAGATCTGGTTTAAGATATTTTACCATGAAATGTCATCAAACTGTTACGTCTAGGTGAGCGTGACATTGCCTTAGCCTTGCTGGTCAGAATAGCCTGGTTTAGTTCCCCATATGGACCAAAGTCACATGGAGCAAAGCAGGACAAAGTACTTTCCCTTTCATTTATGTCTCTCCTGGAAGTTGGATTTAAAGCAAGAGAGCACAATTCTTCTGCATGGTCTCACCAAAGTTGCTCTTTGGCCACACTGTTACATGCTTTGCAGACTTTGCAGAGTCATGCCACTTATAACACAGTCTTGTCCTTAAGGGAAGTAAGACCACTCTATGTGGATCATAAATGTTGATTACTCTGTTTTGGTGTCTGAATGTTTCCTGAAATTTCCAGGAACTTGAAATGTGTGTCTCGAGTAAATAAATAGGCTTATGTAGTTCATATACTTCATAAAGTTCACTAGACTATAAATGAAATCAGAGAAAACAGGCTTAAAGTTCCTTGTTCCTGAAGCTCAAGCACACAATAGCATCTCATAAATCTCTATAATGCTGCCTCAGCGTGTAAATATTTTCCTCCTGATTGATTTTATAGTGGATAATTTCATTAAATGTTATTTTTTTCAGTAGCCCCAATTCAGCAGCGATGGTTCTGGATGACACATCACACTGTTCTCATTCAGCACTGTCGTTTATGGTGTGTAACTGGAGTTTTGACACACATCATTTTCAGCTTGCTTTCCTCAGGACCAAGACGAAGCAAGAGAATGCCTGAATTAATGCAGTCTACAGAAGTCAAACATCATTGTGCTTTTGTTGTAGACTGTTATGTGGTAATAATCAGTGCAAAGTAATAACCTGTACAATCTAATGTGACATCTGCAGGCCCAGTAAAGTAAATAACCCTTGCACATATGAGTCTCAGAAAATGAGGGGGATATCCAGTTCACTTTATAATACAAGGTGTTGCAAACATAAGGGCTTGTTTAGTATGGGGTTAGATTTGTAATGTGAGATTTTAATTTAAGATTTGTAATTCAATATTTTGTCAAATGAATGTGGTAAAATAAAAACCCCAGCCTCACATTTGCGTTATTATACAAAGCAAAAAAAAAACATCAGATTTTTTAAAATGCTTTTATTGAATCTCTGACAAACCAGTGTCAATATGCAAATAAATAAATATAAAAGATCTATCTCGTCAATAACATTTTGTAGAAATCCATTTTTAAATAAAGCAATACCAAAGAACACATTTTTGTAATTAAATATAAAAGAGACTTAAAAATGCTTTTATAATGCATTTACATTCCAGTGCCCTGGCTTTGGACTTGCATTCCAAGCCAGTTCATGTCTGTGGCCGCCTGTGCGGCCTTACAATGTCAAGCAACAGCACAGGTCACACACTGTGTGAGTGTACTGTCCATACAAACATCACTTATTAATGATAGTACAATAAATACAGGAAATAAATACCACCTTAATAAATAGCAAGTTGCATATTAAATAAGAAAACTGCAATGCTTCAAGAACACTTCAGATCAGAAACGAGGGAGCGTGCCAACCGGTCAGCGGCTCTTCAGAACTTCAGGCCTGGGGTCTGCAGCTCTCGTAGAGGTAGTGGAAGAGAATGTCGATCTCGCCGATGGCCTTGTTGTGAGCCGTAGGGTCGCTCTGAAAGAAGAGAACAACGAGCACGGTTAATTCATTACAATCTCACACTGGAACACAAAGCTTATTATTCTGTGAGACTTACAATACAGTGAAAATAATTTAGGTTCAACACAGTTACGAGTGAGGAGTAATTCATCTGAAGACCTACTATTTAGTCAATGAAATTAGAATCAGTATCAAGTAGATCAATATGTAAATCGAGAACTGTAGCATGGACTGGTCCTCCGTTTGCCACATCGGTAACACAAGGCCGATTATCAGGACCTCACTTTCTACCGTGCTTGGTAAAGGAACAGAAAACCCATTGACGGGCAACACCCCTCAAACAGACGTGAGTATACCGGAGACAAGACTTCCGAATCTGCCCTTCGACTAAGCAAACTGCTTCTCTGTTCTCCTAATAAAGCTCATTATTGTGTGCACTCAACCATTTAATGCAGACTGAGACGAGGCTGAAAAGTGCCAGGTTATTCTTTTTACGTAGTTCAAACATATTTACCTTGTACATGTCTCCAGCCCTTTCCAGGTTCTTCGTGAAGGCGTTAAAGTGCTCCATTCCCACCGTGCTGGAGCTCTGCAGAAAAACAGCAGAAGGATGATTAATGAGAGCGTGTTTTTGGTGTGAGAGGCCCGTTGACCAAAATGAGTCCATGCATCGTGGCTACTTACGCAGTGCGACTCCAGGTCCTGGGCCACCCTGCGCAGGTCGGGCTTGACCAGCTGCAGCCGAGAGTAGCTGCCGGTGACGTGGTGAAGGATGTGGTTCAGATAATACTTCAGAATTTTGACATTAGGGCAGCACATTTGCCCATCCTAGGAAAAACAGACATGCAATTAGATGCAGTAGAAGCCACACACACACACACACACACACACACACACTCATACACACACTGTTATACAGTTATGCATGTATATGCATATATGTTGTGCTATATGATCTACACACACACACACACACACACACACACTGTTATACGGTTATACATGTACATGCATATATGAATGCTATTTGATCTTTACACTCATACACATACTTGCAGCTTCTCGTTGGGGATCACTGGGATGAGACGGGTCTCGTGATCTCTGTCTCGCTCCTGCGCCTGCATGCACAAAAAACCACAATCATGAACACACACACTCTCTAACATTCTGGATTTTAGAGCAGTTTTGAGCACTGCCACACCAGCACCACCACTCACTCCCCTCTGACTTACGTCTTTGGTCATCACCCTCAGGTTGTTCCAGGTGGCCCCGCTGTCCAGAGGCGGGGAGCGCGGGGGGTGACGCAGCGGGCGCGGACTTGCGGCGCACAGCGCGAAGAGCGAGAGGAGCACGAGGAGGATCTTCATGGTGTGCACGTGGCGTCTGTGCTTCAGATTTGGGATGTAGTTCTTCTTCTGTTTTGTATTTTTTTTGGAAGTGCTCTGGTGGCCCCGCAGGGCTCGCGCTTTATAGTCCCGCCGCTGGCCCACATCTGCCCCCTTCTCGACGTCACTGCGGTGTGATGTCACCTCCCTACACCTGAGTTTATCAGGTCACGGCTGACTCACATTATTGCTGTGGAACTCACGTTGTTGGTTTTGGAAATTTGCAAAGAAAAAGCACGTTGCAGTGCGCGTAACCAGGCGCGCGCCGATTGCAGCAGCAGGTCTTTATTATTAGAGCCAGAAAAAATCCCCCCGCGCGATGACGTCCAGACATGGTTCTGATTATCTCTCAGTTTATTGTATTTACACACCTCGGCACCGGGAAGAGGCTCTCTCTTTCTTTCTTCTTTCCTTTTTTTTGTTCCAACAGTCCCACCGTGCGTCGTTGCTACGAGACTCTGGAGACGCCGTCTGTCCTCTGCACGGATCATTTCTACACTTCAGATTCTCAAATCATATTATTATTAAAAAATAATAATCATAACAATAACAATGTAATTGTAACACGTCGCGGCTGACGTCACCAGGGCGTGTGCAGGTGCAGTGGTGGTGTTGGTGAACCGGACCGACCCGAACTGCGGCTCGAGAGGAAACGTGTCCTCGAGAGCCCAGTCCTCGTGCATGTGAGAACCTGCACACTTCCTGCAGGAGAACCTCCACACGGCCCGGAGGATAAACCCTCAGCAGGAGAACCTGTCACCGACAGAGAACACTGATCACTCAGTCTCCCAGAGACTATCTATCTGTCTGTCTGTCTACCCATCTATTTATTTAAAAGAGTTTGTGTATATAGCATAAGAGGGTTTTTTTTTTACATTTGCAAGTAACTCGCTTAATATTTACTGAAACTACATTCAATATTCTTCATTAATAAATGTACTGTATGTCCACTATCTGAGAGCCTTTATTAGAGAGAAAATGTCATATCGATATATTGTTTTTATTAATCACCACTGACCTACAAAAAGACACCTGATATAATTATTAAATTAATTCAAGGACAGTCTAGAATTTGACTCTGCATCACCACACAACCAGTTAGGATATAAGACATGCACTGTTACAAATTCTTTAAATATTTGAAAGAAAAAAAAAAACTTTTCAACAAGAATAAAAACCTGCAGTTTAAAAAAGAACGGACAAGTGCCATATTCAGCCTATGGCAGCTTAGTCTAGCCCGTTTGCACTGAAGTTATAAGGAGTGCTTCATGCTGGGCTACTTACTTTATTCAGGCACAAAACAGTGCATGCAGTCTGGGCAGAGGCTGTAGTTATTTATACAACAATTTTCCCAAACTGGGATCCACCCAGTGACGTTGGGGGAATGTCAGAAGAGGATGTCATTTATGTTTCATTCAGTTTGTGTTTCTGGACAGTGCTGTGTACTTTTACACATGTCAGGTGTACTTGAGCGATGAGTGAGTGTAACATTCGTGACACAGCTCAGGGCAAAGCCGTACAGGGACAGCAGGAGAAAGGCCCTGCAGCCCCTCCTGCTCATCACGCACTCAAATGAAAGAAGCAAATGAATGCAGAGCGAGAGCACCTTCGTTATTGTGCTGTACGCCTGTGTGAATGAAGAGAGTGTGATTTACTCTTGTTCAGGCATGCATGATTATTGATGTATGTGTGCTGGAGTTAGTTTCACTTTCACATGTACGGTGAGCTACTAGACTGTAGCCTGCTGTTTTTAGCATTCAGCCATTAGAGGACTGGTAATGAGCATGTAGAGCTGCTTTGTGTTGCATCTGTTTAATTCTGTAAAGTTTGTAATGTTACTGTGCTGTATGTGATTTTCCTTTAAATAGTCGCAGGCTCTGTTACACAGGTGTATGTGCCCTCATATGATCACTCAGCACTGCCATTTTGATTAGAAATCTCCAGGCAGCACTCCAGAGTGAACCACTCCCATAATACGCATCCTTATTTATTCAGTGTTATTCAGTGTCACTGATCACATATCACACCACTGATATTTCAAGAAATACAAAATCTCTCACATAGTATAGCTGTCAGAATAAAACCAACCATGTATTCCCATTTTAATTGTTTTTCATTCCAAGAGTAGTGCATCTGAAACTTCAGACTGAAAGTAGCTGCCCTTTACATTATGGTAAAAAACATGGGTCTGGAGAAATGTCCCAAAATCTTATTATGTTTTCTTGAGTTTACATAAGTTAACATAAAGTATAATAATCGCACATGCTTTGTTAATACTGTTATTCATCGTCTCCTCAAGCCTCAGAAGCCCCTGCATACATCAGGAATCATGGGACTGAACGTTGTCCACACTTGGGACTGATGTCACATGACATTTGTGTACTTTTAATTGATCTTTTCTTTCTTTATTCATTTATTTAAACTTTCATAATCCCTCTGATTCTGAATTCAGCTACAAACTTCGGCCAGCTTATATGAGTGCACTGATAATGATACTGTGATATATTAATACAATACTGAATGTTCACCTCATACAGACCTGTATTTAAAGTACATTGGATATGTAGTCTAGTCATTTTGCCCATGTCAGCAAATCTGATGTAATGTGCCAATCATTCTGAATATTTTTAAAACACAAAACAAGACCCCAGGCCTGAAGTTTATTACAATATAATCATCTAACCACAAATGAGTACAAAAATAGTGGCTTACTAACATATAAAAACATTTTTTTTTTATTTTGCATGATTCAAACAATTTAAAAAACCCAAATAAATCATATGTACACTGTTTAAAATATGGGCTTTGTCATTTGAGTTTGGATAAAACATACTAAACATACTAAAAGATAACTTCATTTCTTTTACTCTAAAACATCGCACACAACTGTGAAATTACACTTGCACCACACTATAAAAAAGCACAAAGATGTGATTTCCATTTTGCAGAATCATAGACCCTGATTAACTTTTCCCCCAGAAGTCCTCTTTCCTCCTCTGGGCACGGTCCAGCACCTGAGATGCCATGCAGCAGGAAGCTGCTGACCTGGACGAGATCTGCGACATCCTGTCTTCTAAAGATAAGACATAAACAGTAGATTCCAACAGTTCATAAGGATCCTTTAGAAACAGTTAAATAGAGATAAAAGTATGCTTGATCAAACTAAGAGAATATAAGGAATATGTCATTTAAGCCTACTTAAAACACATTAGAGCCAGCAACATCTCCAATGTAAAATTATTAGATGCTTTCAGCACGTGCACCACATCAAAGGACAATGAATGCCGAAACTAGGTTACTGTGCACTCTTGACAGATAACCTGATTCTTTTCATGTTTAACCATTCAGCATAAAATGCTGATTTTGTATTTAGCATGTTAATCTGGAAATTACCCTTTTAAATGAACTTTAACTCTTTTGTTAATGACAGTTATTTTACCGTTGTCAGATACCCCAGAATCACTGGAAGGGAACGCAAACTGCTCTTGCCAGTGGGGTCCCAGATTACCTTTAAAGAAAGCCAAAATGAAAAAACAACATAAGTCTTTTGTTAGTGGTCTGTAGCTTATAATGTAAAAATCCTTTGTATAACTGCTAAAATTTCTCAAATTAAAATGGATTAGACAATAAGTTATTATCATAATATTTCAGGAACTGACGGTGAGCTACGTCACGGCAAACATTTTCAAATCCTGAGAACAGACAAAAGGCTATGAAAAGATATCAATGTCGCATATCTACACAAAGTGTTACGTTTCAAAGGGTAACAGTTGAGTAGTGTAGTCATGTAGTCCCATGTGAGTGAGGAAAAATCCACTAGTTAGAATTCCACTACAAGACTTTCCATGAAACTTGTTTGGTGGATGATGTCAGACTAATCCTAGGGGGCTTGACATTACATCAGATTTCAACATGGCCAGGTAGCGTGATGACCTGCAGTTCGGAGGGGAGCATCTGCAGACAGTGGGTGGAAAAAAACAGCCACTGCATGCAGACATGTTAATGGAAAAAAACAACCAGAAAGAGAGAGAGAGAATGTGAGAGAGAGAGGATGGGAGACTGACCTAAATTACTCTCCTGATCTTTCTGGCGGTAACTTAACCTCCCTCTTTTCGCCCTGACAGTAAATGAGTCATTGTCACGTTTCTATGGCCATTCTCTTTGTCTGGCTTCCGTACACCACCAATGTAACAGGCCGATCACATTGGTGTAAATGTGCTTGGGTCAGACGAACACCTTTTGATGAGATGTTCAAACTTAGAGCAGATCAAAAGCTGGGATATGAAACCATATTAACCATACCGTTATGCTGAAACTCTGGGTTCCTCAGAGTACCCTGGATTCTGTTTGCGTGTGGTGAGCTGCTGCTTGTAAGCCTGGCACTGCTCGCTCGTTTGTGAGAAGCTCTGGCTGGTTTTTGTTCCGGAGAAGGTTCAGGGGAGTCCCATGTGTCTTCTCTTAGAGGGAGCGGGTCAACTGTTGCCATTCCTGCAGTGGGGGAAGAACGGGGCAAGCTACCGTTCTCAGCCTGTGTAATGACAGAGTTTTACTTTTGACCAATAGTACACATGTAGTTACATTTCCCAAATTCTATGATTATGAATATCAATATTCATGTAAATAAGAAGCAAGTTAGCTTACTCAAAAGTCCTACACTTTTCAGCATTCTTTTTTCGAACTTCCTAAACCCTTCAGGCCCGTATATGGAACCACACTACAATTTCTCACTCCAATAACTACATAACTTACATATTAATTTATTCATAATTACTGAATAGTTCATTGTGAATAAATAATAGCCCCATGGTTCAGTTTAAATATACACTACCATTCAAATGTTTGGAATCTTTAGTCATTTTACTAACTTGTGCAATTTAGACTAAAACACTATAAGCCAGAAATCAGAAGTTAATTTAGGTTTTTATCAACATTTCAGGTTTTTCTGGAACAGAAAGTTAATGAGTGATAAATAAAATGCTATAATTATCTGCTTACAGCAATTAGAATTATTTTATACATGTACGTCACATTTTTAACAGTAAATTCTGAACTTTTTTCCATTAAATAGTTAGGCTAAGGCTACCAGTCCACATTCCATGTAGGTGAGTGATCGCAGTATAACTTTCATATGTTTTATCGTAGTTTGTTAATAATTTGAAAATGCCTGCTTCCCTTTACATTATATCAGAATTTCATGATAAATACTTTGGTAGCTTTTATGTAGCTTAACCACCACTTCTAAAAGTGTGGTTTAGCTTAGTTTTAGCATTTTTAATATACAATATTAATATAAAAGTTAATGACACTTTTGGAGTAACATCTCACAGCTTGTGCATTTTCAGAGGATGGTGTTAGTACCTTACTAAGTGCTTGCACGGGTGAGTCCTGACTGAGGTGTCTGTAAGGTGAGTGGGCTTTGCCTAGCGGTGCTTCGCTTCTCCTAGCTGCCCTTGACGTATTCTTTGTCTTCGGAGGGGACACCAGCATAGCACCTCCTGACAGGTAAAAGGAAAACATCTGCATCAAAACTGAATTCTTATTGTTATCTGTGATATATACAGATGATGACCAAATAATGGAAGCGCCACACAGTCTGACAAGTCTCTGTAGTGTTGTTAAAACGTTAAGCAAAACAGATCTGCTATCATATTGAACAGTTGGAAGAAGCTGATGTGGACTGAAGCCATTCTTTAACCACTTAACAAAAGAAACATCTACATGTAAAAAGGAGAATGAAAGATGAGTCATGAGACCACATCACTTTCTTCCACTGCTCAAGATCTACACTATGCACTCATTACAGCAAGACAGATTACAGATTACACATCGCTTTAAAACAGATTACAAATAGCTTCTAAACAAAAGTAGCCACTTTGATGAGCCCTGTGAAACATTGTGAGATGGTTTTAAAATGAATAAATTGTCTCTCTTGATACATTAACCGAAAAAAATGAAAGTGCTCGGTATTTCGATTAATTTGTCTAGTTGGTAATTAATAAACTGCCATTAACTCCACTGTGTTCACAATTAAACAGTTTTGGGATCAAATTAAGGCTTATTCAATGAGAGTACTAAAGCAGAATTGCATATAAGAGACCTGATTTTTTGTATTTTGTTTTTTGTATACACCAATTAGCCATAACATTAAAACCACCTGCCAAAGACCTCTGTGGTACGTGCTGTGCTGTGGTGTCAGGCGCCAAGACATTAGCAGATCCTTTATGTCCTGTGCGTTGCAAAGGAGAGCCTCAATGGATCTCACTAGTCCAGCACATCCCACAGAAACTCGATGTGAATTAGATCTGGGGAGTTTGAAGGTCAAGTTAATACCTTGATCCCTTGCTGCATTCCTTAAACCATTCCTGAACACTTACTGCAGTATGACAGGGTGCATTATCCTGCTGAAAGAGGCCACTGCCTTTAGGCAAACTTGGTCTGGAGCAATGTTTAAGTAGATGATGAACATCAAAGTAGCATCTCCATGAATACCAGGACCAAAGGCAGGTGGTGCCCTGGTGGTTAGGGAGTTGCCCCTGTGATTGGAGCGATAAGGGGTTCAAATCCCAGGACTGCCAGTAGCACTACTGTGGTACCCTTGAGCAAAGCACCTCCTCCACACACTCACACACTGCTCCCTGCGTCGCTGGCTGCCCACTGCTTCACACGAATGAATGGGTTAAATGTTAACACAGTGTGATATGCTGTGGTGTCTTCATGTGTGACAAAAATGGCCACTTTACAAAGGGTTCCCAGTTAAACAGTGTCCGAAGCATCACATCTCTGCCAGTTTGTGTTCTTCCCATTGTGCATCGTAATGCCTTCTCTTTTCCTGGTAAGTAATGCAAATGCCCTCAACCATCAGCATGATATAAAAGAAGACACAGAGATACTTCGACAGGTCTGTGGCCACACAGCCCCAAACTGCAAGGCAGTCTGTGTTCTGACAGTTCTGACTGTATTCTGTTGTCTTATTTCAGCATTAACTTTTTCAGCAACATGTGCAACAGTAGGTCTTCTTTTGGATTGGACCAGACGGACTATCCTTCACTCCCCATCATCTGTCCTCCCTTGGGCCACTTTTAGTAGGTACCAACCATTGCATCCCAGTAAGACCCCACGTGAGATCAAAATTTAGTCCTTATTAGGCTTAAAACTGTTCACATGCTGTCCTCACCCCCTGACAGGTCCCATCAAAACAATATAATCAATGTTACTCACTTTGCCGGTCATTGGTTTTAATGTTGTGGCTGATTGATACGGCCCTAAAACTACAAATTATTTATTTGCACAGACACAGAACTACAATGTTAACAGTGTTAATTGTGGTCACGGTACACAAGTGGTTTACAAAGTTTGCAGGATAGTCCCATGTCAACTGCGTTGGACTGTTTCTCTAAATATCAAAAAACCCCACTTTACACCAAAGGTGCCAGCATGGAGTGCGTAACAAAGAAGGTAAACATGTGGGGATTTGCCAATACTTTCATAGTTTTCATTTAAATGGGAAACGAAAAAACACAAAACTGGGTGGTCTAGTGTTACTTATTGTAACAGGCTTTAACCAAAGTGAAACTGCTTATAGAGTTTAATGGATTCTTGTCCAAGCTTTGTAACTAACTGATGAGAATGTTTAAGCTCAATGTTTGTCAAGGACTGCTGTGTCAGTGGTAGATGGCTGGGATATGGACATGATCTGCACTGGTTACCAGTCGTTGGAGTGGTGCGGTCATGATGGGTCCTCTGTGCAGACAGCTTGTTTTTCAGCTTGGGTGTAGGTAACCTGCCCCCATCGGTGGAGCTTCTAGACCCAGCTGAGGGTGATGAGGGCTCACTCACTGGCACTATGACCCTAAATGACAGTACCTCATGTAAAATTCATAATTAAATCTAGAATCACCATACCTTACGCACAGTAGAGGTGGAATAAGAAACTGCCCTCATCTGATAAAAAATGATGTTTTGAAGTTACATAATTCAAATATGCCAAGTAGCCTTGGGCAATAATTGATATTCATGAATATTGCTTTATGTTATGCAAATGATCGTTCTTTCATTCTTTTTCACTTGACTGACATGATTAGGCCCACCAACCAATCTGCTCACTGTTGCATGTGACACTATCACTGGAAGCCAGTTTTGTTTATCGTACCTGCTCTACAGTTCAGCTGCGTATTGTTAAGTTTAGACTGTTTCAGTATGTTTCAGTAGCTGACAGAAGTGGCAAATAGGAAATGTGAAAAGGGCTCATTATCATAGACGTCATTTACGCTGGGGATGCCAGGGACACGTCCCTGCCACTTTTTGCTGTGGCCCATTTCCAAGCCAGTTTTTGAAAGATCAGTAAATTCCCCCAGTTTTATAAATATGTCTGTCAGTCTTAAATGGCATGGCAAAGGCCAAGAGCAGTTCATCGACCAACATGAAGTTGTGGAGGAACACTTTGATCTGTACCACCCATGACTGTGAGCTCGAAATTTCAGTGACGAAAGGGAAAGTAATGTTGACAGAAAATCCAAGAAGTTGATAATTGTCACAGGGCACTACATCTCAATATGTGTTTGAATTGGGAAAGAAATGGTTTGCCACTTACTTCTCCCTTTTGTCCTCTGAATGCTCATTTATATCTTCTTCCTCATCTGACTCGTTTCGTTCCTGATGTTTTATTTCTGTCACAGCCCTCTCACAAGGACTTGCTTCCTCTTCCCATGCAAGTTTCCTCTGCACAGGAAGGGTGGGACCCTTGGAAAGCCCAACCTGGTCAAGAGAGCTCCTCCTACTAGTTGACAAGGGGACAGATTCCCGAGGGCTAGTGCTGCCCCTGACACCATCCACCCTTCAATAGTACAGCACACAAAGTGTTTTAGATTGGTAAATAATACAGTCACTGCTAAAGGCATAGATGTCCTGAAGTGGACAGAGGAGAACCATTACAGTTTAATTTGTGTAATGATTGTGTAATAATTGTGTAACAACTTCCCCTAACCACAAATTATGTCAAGCCAAGACATGTCTGAAGGCTTTCACACTGTAGGTGCCAGGACAGTGTAGCAAACAAATATTGGAAGCTGTTTTCTGGGTGTGGTAAGTGGCAAGCTTTTTAGGAAACACTATGTCATACAGTATCAGAAAGTATAAAAGCAACTTTTTGAGATTTAGGCATGCAGATTTCACAATGCTAAGTGGTTAACTGACTGACTACACTTAGAGTAAGGGGAGGACTGTATGTAAAATATTTGAGCTGGTAGTGCTGGAGATTTTTTAAAATCTATGTCCTAACACAAATTAAAATACTGATCAGATAACATGGCATTACAATACATCTAAAACATATTATTCCACAAAATGGAATAATTTGTCCATATATCACAAAACTGGCATTGCAGTTCACACAACTACACCTGAGGAGATGATCTGAGAACCTGCTACACACACCAAAGTGTGAGAACAGTTCATGAATAATTGACAACAGGTGTCATGAGCATGAGGCCTTCACAGCACACATGTGATTGTGGATGTTTTTTCTATTCACACAGGATTAATTTCAGGCTCAGTTTCTCCTAGTGTGTGTGGCAGTCCTGTTGTGTTGTACAGCCCTGGTCAAGGGGAACATTTTTTTGCATTTCTTTTGTTTTTGCCTAAGTATTGTTTTAACATGAAGGAGTTTGATTATTCATCGTAGTATACTTTATATTTTAAGTTTAATTTAGGATTTGTTTCATGAGCTTAAATACTTTTGTATCAGATGAGATTTGAGTTTTATACAGCTTGATATAAAGAATCAAGAGAAGAAAATCAAAGACACTCTTGCTCTGTCAGTTCACCTGGCCAGGTCCAAGGCCTCAATAACTGGACTGCTGAGGGAGTGACTGTCCCGTTCGGTGAGAGTGGAGGATGAGGAGGCACTAGAGGCCTCCCACAGGCAGTTCTGTTCTGAAAGGATCTGGCTGAGGTGCTGCCGAGAAAAGTGTGTACCCCAGGCCCTCTTCCTATAGGCTTCTGCTTTCTCCCGCAACTCACGCACCTAAAATAGCAACCAAAAAGGACATCAGCAATCAAGAAAAGCAAGAAGATACTTCTAATCAAGTCCAATAAATCCAACTCAATGAGCCAAAGCATAGACAAATTCTGTAAATTAATACTTGAATGATTAAAATGTCAAAATATATGAACATTGAGTCAGCTTTTAATCAAAAAACAAGTCAAATGGCAAAGAATGGAGAGAACAATTATATACAAAAGTACTGATTCAAAGACAGTAAGTTATCATACACTGAAATGTTAATCTTCAACAGGCAACAAAGCATGTTAACACAATAAGCAAGGGAATTATTGCACCATTAGTTTAAGGACTTAAGTATTATTCCGATCAGATAAGGATTCTGGACGTATGTCTGTGCAGTAATGTTGACACAGGCTGCTGAAACACTTTATGACCAATTTGTACAGGATGAGAGATCTAAGTATAATTGAAAAGTCCTATCGTACTTTCTCTCAACCTAACAATCTACCTGACTGTCTTTAGTGAACACAGTGTGTAATCTGCATTGGCATTAGCTAGAGTGTTTACAGCCTATCATCAAATCTGCCACATAAAACTACACAGGCATACTTTCTCATTTTCTAGTGCAGATTTTAATGTTGACACAGGTTAGTTGTCATTGGCCTGATTTGCATCACAGAGAGATAAGAAGAGAAGTTCATTGAGCATCTTCACACTTAAGAAAACCAGTAAAAACTGTTTTCCCACAGGATATGACGGATTATTTACCAGGTCAATATGTACAAGACTGACATAACCTAGGGCTATTTCAACAGTACATTTTATAGCAGGTTAAAGCCACTGTAATCTTTACAGAGGTGGGAATGCACAGTCCATAAAACGTTACATGGCAGAGGCAGACAGGACTAAACTCACTGATACATCCTCATGTATAAAATATCACTTCATGTAAGACTAATCTTCTCCAATGAACAATTAAAATACCATTTCTGAGAAAACATTGCATTTGCTCTCACTTGGTACTGGTCCTGCTTTTTGTGGTCAGGACTTTACACTGTCATGTCCTGTATTCATGTATTGTTTGCTTGTGTTTTAAAGTCTTGTGCTGCCCTGTCCACAAGTTTGTAGTCTCATGTTGTTTTATGTTGCACTACGGCCCTGGAGGAATGTTGCTTTCTTTCACTGTGTACTTTCGTTGCTGGGGAAAATGAGATAAACACCTACTTGACAAGACTCGAGATCATCAAATAAACTAACCCTATAGAAATGAGAGGAAATGCATGAGAAAGCTCAGCTAGGTGGAATGCCTGTTATGGTTTAACCAGTAACACAGGCATAAAAAGATTTCTGGCTGTGAATATGGACTTTTGCCACCTGAATAGCACTTTGAAGGCAGCTGAAAGATGTTCAGACATCCAGGAACCACGCCAACATAAAGGCCTGAAATACTCCATGGTTCTAGAGGAGTGTACACTTTTCTCTATAGGCACAACTAATGAAACCTAATGACCCTTTTTAAAACTACACCATGTCACTGCAAAAATTCCAATAAGCAAACCTTTCGAGTTGTTCTTAACTCATTACCTTAAAGACCTGTAACTGGGTCCACACTTCAGTTGTTCACTCTCACAGCTAAAGCTCACAAACTAGTTTCATAATAGTTACTAAATAAATTACAGTACTTACAAAATAAGTCTTATTAGAACAGTAAACTTAGATTAAATTTGCAGAGCCCATATCATATAAAACCAAAATTTCCCAATCCTTCTGAAATAAAGAGTTTTATGTATGTATGTAAACATGTTTAATGTTTCATTCCCCAGCTCATGTAGTAAAATATGGAAATTAAGCTGTAAAACAGCCAGTTTTGAATTCAGTATTTTGTGATATTGTAAAATCTAACACATTTACATATAATCACCTTAGCACTTAGGCTCCACGAATTTAGTCACACCCATTCAACCTACAGCAGTTTAGCCCTGCCCATTCACAATAATTTAAATTATTTAAAAGAGTGTTTCAGTCTGAACTGCTTTTTGAATGAGGAGCAATACATGGCATCTAATCAGAACAGAGCTCATTTAAACATATCAATCTTGAGGCAAAGCAAGAAAAACAGTCTATGTATTCCGCTGGTATTAAGAAAGGTAAAAAAAAATAAAATATAATAACTGTTAAGTCACATAGGTGGTACATAAAACCACACAAACGCTGTAAGTGGACTTCAGGGGAAAATTTAAATATAATGAAAATGTAGGCCGTGGGCCCTTTAAGGGGATAAACCAACGCCTCAACAGACATAAAAAATATTTTTCCTTCTCCTACAAAAGATTTTTATTACAGCAACCTGCATTAAACAAAACTGAAAAATGGTGTCCAGCTAATAGATTGCAGTTTAATAAAAGTGTTTTCTTTAGTGGTACATGCAATTAAATACTATAATTTATGTGCTAAGCATCTTAGGAAGCCAAAAAAACACATAACCAGCCAAACCACAGGCAACCTGAAAGTTCTGTGGAAAGGATGCTGGGTGAGCATCTTGCTGACTCAATAGCAACTGAAGTCTCTCACACATTCACATACTCATCTAATCTAGAACTGTATGATATAATAAGGCCTAATTGTACATCAGATCAAATGGGGGAGCACAACACAACACACATGGACAGAACCTCACAATGTTGAGTAAGTAGTCTGCAAAATGCGAATGTATCTGAGGGACACATATAAAAAGACAGAAGCAAATAATGCAGCAGAGCAGCCATTTACCTCGTGATACCACTCTCCACCCTGCAAGAGCGATCACATAGACAAGTTATTAGAGAGACCATATAACCACATTTGCTAGTCTGATTCTTACCTTCAAGTACTAAAGCTTTCACATGATTCACTTTGTACATCTTACTTCAGTGGATAATAACTTGCAACAATCTCATTTTCTCCTCTTCCCTACACATTCTATGCTAGAAGTCACACATACAATAGTTGCTTGAGAAAATAAAACAACTGGTAGTAGAATACAAATAAAAGCCTCAAATTAAATTCTTGCTTTTGAACATTCTCTCTTTGTTCACCTGTATTCCTTCTCAAGATTCGATATTTTGAGCTTGTCATTTACAGAATGCAAAGTTCCACACAGGCTGCTATTTAGACCACTGGAACATTTCAGTTTATGAAAATCCATATAAATGCATTTGTATTGTGAAAACTCTAAATAATCTAGAATACTAAATGAATGACCGTTTTGATTTTTTTTTTATATGTAAAGACTATAAACGATGGCCCAAAAGCGAGTTTCTACTAGGTTGTATTTTCTACCGATTTTAATGTTTCCACATGGCCATATGATCATAGAAACCTACTTGTTGATGATTTTGTTAATATAAAGTAATGCTTTACACCTGTAGCTGCTGTTAATCACCCCTTTAATCAGCCTGAAGGATCTCACTTTTCTAACTGACTGTTCTCTCAAAACAGAGAGAATGGAAACTCTACCACTCGGAACAAATAAATGACTTAGAGACTCTTTCATAGCATCTATGATTTTGCGATTCAGAAAGGTTTTAATATGGATGGCTTGGCAACTAAATATGCAGTTGTATAAAGCCTTTATTTCTAATGTGAGGCAAAATACGTCTATAAAATCACATATGTCTCACATATGTAAGATATGTATCTTCATTAAAATTATCAGTGCATCACTTAGGCTGTGAAAAAATGGGTTTGTAATTTTCTTGAAGGAGGAGAGAGAAGTCACTGATGTGGTAGATTCTGACAGAAATAAAATGATCAATTTGCCCCTGTTTAAGTCTGAATAGGGCTTCACATGTTTTTCTCTAAACTCAAATTTTCAATTTTACTGTTTAGCAGATAAGATATGTATTCTCCAGTATAGAGGAGTATTAAGAAGAAATCCTTAAGGTTAAGAGTAGTGAAAAAAATTGTAATCTGAAGCACTATGGAAGCTATACCATGTGAGGAAATATTTATCTTTAATAGTGAAAAGGAAACAAAAATTACACATTGTTTTATAGAAAATGGGAGGTGGCATTTTAGTGGTTAGTATTTCTGATATAAAGGTGAATGACCTTCGGTATTGCCCAGCTTACCTCCTCTCCTAATATTCTGGACCTGACCCAGGTACCATCTTTGTAGCGATACTGAAGAGGAGAGCGGAAATTTGAGGTATATTCAGTTTTTGCTTTTCTGTGCAGAAAGAAGAAAAAGAAGGGTGAGTTCACCCATATATGACATGGGTGTACTACAGCACTAAAGGAAGAATCACTGTGCATATTTCGAAAGGGTACTATAAAGGGGGCATAAAGCAGCTGACTTTGTTGATTTGGTTTGTTTTAACAACCACACACCTTACGATTTGTTCACATGGAGCACTCACTTCCTGCTGCAGGGACTGCAGGGGCTGTGGCTCTGGATGAGCTTCCTGTTTGGGTCTCTGCTGCTCCCTCCTTTTCTTCCTCTTACTCTACCATTGGAGAGAGAGAGGGAAATAAAACTGTTATCTATTCCCACAGTAATTAAATCCTACCCCATATGAACTTTATTCCTTAGTTACTTCTTAGAAGTCAGTGATAATAAAAGCACTAGAGATGGGCCCGATCCGATATGATATCGGTATCGGACCCGATATAGCCGTAAATCCGATATCGGATATCGGTCGGACAACCCGGATCTCTATATTCCCGTTCGCAGCTTGCACTGGACCTTGAACTCAACGCTGTGTAATACGAGATGCGTCACCGCCCCCATACCATGAACCTGCGGCAATTTCAATCTGAGTGAGCCTTGTTTTGAACAAAACGTTGCTCGTTTGGAGATACTAGAGTTTGGAAACGCCGAAAAGCAAGACGGCTACTTGCAATGTGTGCAAAGCCAGCGTGCCGAGGGGTGGAAGTACGGTTGCATCGTACAATACAACAAATTTAGTCAAGCTCCTGCAGAGATTTTACGACAAAGTGTACCAGGAGATGCTAGCAAACGGGAAAAGACACCAAGCAGTAGACGCCTGTTGACGTTTTCCAAAAACGCAACAAATGTACAGCAGACAACCCAAAAGTGAAAGGAACATCAGAGAAGACTCTTAGCTCTCCCTCAAGACCTCGTTGGGGTTCTTTCATGGGCTATTTTGTGTGTTTTGTTTGCTGTTTTTGCCCTCTCCCCCTCTCAAAACACGACGAGGCTAAAGGTGGGCATCTCGTAACTCAGATGCCCACCTTGTCGTGTCTCCACATTCACATTATTTTAAATTTATTAGTTTTGCACTTTATTTTTGTACACAGTTGTTGCTGCTAGGACTAAATGGAGACAGATGATTCGCTGTGGCGACCCCTGAAGGGTAAAGCCGGAAGAGAAAGAAGAAGAAGTTGCTGCTAGAATGGATATAATACTTGAACTATTTAGATAATTCAGCCAAGATTGTTGTGTTTTTGATATTTACAAAATTTTACAGCTCTTGCTGCGACCTTTTTCTGAAGTGTGACATAAATTCCTTTGGAATGCCTTTAAATTCAGTGTAGTTGTGTATATTTTTTGCTCTTCTAATAAGTGGTTAGTCGTTTATTTATTCTGTGATGTAAGCTTACTAACAAACAGCACAATTTCAACAAAAATAATGCTAACATTAAAGTAAAAAAAAAAAAAGATGTATTATATTGGAATCTGTATTGTATCGGCAGTCGTGTATCGGAATCGGATCAGAACTGGAAAAACGTGGATCGGCACATCATTAAAAAGCACATTGTGGTTTTATGTTACTTAGTTCTCATCAATGTTCTCTCACTCAGTAGGTCATCAAAAGAAGTGGACTCTGTAGAACGTTTAGACTCTAAACTTAATTTTTATCACAATTATATTTGTAAGTAGGAGAGGAGATATGTTATTGTTTATGTAGTCTCATTTTGCATCTTTTACAGTTTTGTCAAAATTGGCAAAACAACCATAAAAAATCTGACTTAAACCTACCAGTGCAAAATGTAAATTTAATGTAAACTAGGAATGCACAATTATATCAGAATTATATCAGTATCAGAAGATAATTCTCATATAGCTGCATTCCTAAAGAAAATGCAAAAACTTAACACAAAGAAAACGTAACACATTGCTGACTTTACAATTGATGATGTAACTACATAATTATATTTAAATATTATAAAATTGCAATTTAACTCTCAAATTATAAGGGTTAAGTGTTTGTGGAGAACTTGAAAGTCATATGTTTATTCTGTGTAACACTAGATATTCTGTTTTACACTGGTTGGATACATATGAAATTCATACTTAATAAATGTCTGCTATACTGTATGCCTTAAAACTGCAGTACCTTCTCACGAGAGATATTTTCAGTTTTTGACAGAGGAACCTCATTTAGCATCACATCCCGCCGTAAACGTGGGGCTCTAGGTGGAGGAGACCCTTTAAAGCTTCTATTATATTCACTCTCCATCTGTAAAGGGTTGGACTTGAAAGGTGGGACTGATGTGTTGCTGGCGTACAACATCTAGAACACAACCAACACACAGAATTGCACTAAAGTTAAACTGATACATTTATTTTGGGCATAAACATTTTTTGTATAAAGTCATTATTAAGAATTAGTAACATTTCATGAAATGTTAATTACTCTGAATGTTCTAGATTATTATTATGAATTATTATGAAGCCTTTCAATAATAACTCACTGCTACCATCCACTGGAAGAAAGTTTACATTACATATTAAACAGAAACAGACAAATTTAAATCCATGAACAGTCCTAAAAGTGGAATCTAGCATTCTATCAAATCAGACCAAGTTAAAGATGTGGCAGTGGAATTGGGCATATTGCTTTGAAATGGAGGTTTTGCTAAAGACAGCAAAAATCAATTAAACATTCAAACGAATCACTTTGTGTTATAATATAAAAGAACCTGAGCAATTTTTACTGCAGGCAAATCACATTACATTAATGTTTTACCAACATTAATGGTCTTGCCTATTCTGTAAGGCATATCACAATCATATTCTGTCCCTATTTTGCAGCCAAACCATCCATCCACTCTACTCTAGGTCTTTTCACATTCACCTTGTTTCATGTGGCCTAATCAAAAGTTTTTCTTTAGTTCAGTTTCTGTCAGTTGTGAACACTCCATCCGTACCTGGGCAGCAATAAACAAACACGCTGTGGAATGCCAAAAATCCTGGGCCTCATTCCACTTCCACATGAATCCTAGTTCAGTTCACTGCTGATAGGAACAATTTTTTTCAGTGGTCCACACCATCAGTGCATTTCAGGGCACATAGACACTATATAGTCTGCATAATGTTAACACTCCACTCTTTACTAATGAGTGAGCAGCGAACCTTTGTCACATGAACCACAGAATGTATTCTTGATTAGTTGGACCGGGCATCAGGGATCTGATTGACTAAATTCAACCTGACAGATAATTAAGCCAATGAATCATAAAGATCTAGAGAACAAGCAAAGCAGAGGGGCCCAATTTTATCTAAAAATGGCCAGTGGGGCTGCCTGTTTTTCATTCTAATCAAGAAGAAGCACATCTGATTCTACTTGCTTAATCAGTCGGTTTCAGTCTTCAAGTAACTGATTAAGTGAGCTCCTTAATTGAAATTAAAACCTGCAGCCACACCAGCTGGATAAGACCAGGCACCCCTTCAGTTACAGTTGTTTTCATTACTTTGACGTCAAAAATTAAGCATCTTTGTCCATCCAACACAGTGTTTGCAATTACACATTTTCTCGAGCATATATTTGAGATACAGATCAGGATTTTACACTACAATTAACCAATGGTCAGATTGGCATTAAGAGATAACTTTTATCATTGCCACATTTCTGACTAATCAAGAAACACCCATGTGTGTAATGTAGTGCACTTTAGTGAGATCAATCCAACCAAATGAAAGAGGTACAATGTCACAAAAACTCTGGGGTGAACACGTCAAAACAGACTACTAATTTCATTTTGCATTTGTAATCTGCTCAGTTGTATGCTGTGAACTTTTCATTAATTACCTGCTGTGCAGTAAGAAGAGGAGATTCAGATACTGGAGTTTTCCACTGAAAGTGCCTCTGGTACTCAGAACGTCCATTTCTCTGGCGCTCTGACCTCAGGCCCGCCTTCTTCCTCAGTGCATGGTTTATCTGAGGGATAATAAACATTCACACAGTAACAATTGAGATGTATGTCTGTGCGCGGGTATGTGTGTGTGTGTGTGTGTGTGTGTGTGTGTGTAAGACTATAGTTAGAGACTATAGCTCACCTTGCATGCATAAATAGTGTTTGCCTTGCCATGACATAGTTATTGACCTGTACAAAAATGAAATAACTGAAGTTCGACAGGAGGACCATGCCAAGAGTTCCTCCTTCTAATCTGATATCCTATACATTTTAATCTCTACCTTTTGTTCCCAGTGGCAAACCTTTTACACTCCACTACGAAACCACTGTTATGGTTATTTTTGGTGGGTGGACTATTCGCAGCTGTCTCAACTCATAACACCACTGTGCCTGAAACACTCCTACCACAATACCATACCATTATCATGTTTATGACACTGCTGAGAATGGTCTACGACCCAAACAATTTCTAATCATTGGTGGCTCTATGATGGTCAATTTCCACTGATGTTAAATTGTGCAGAAACTATGGACAGCGTTTCTGATAAAATGCTCAGTAAAGTATAAATATGAAAATCCAGGGGATTCTCGAGTTACGGCACAGATCCTTTCCCTCAACAGTGATGTAACACAAATTTTGGTGTAAGTCGAAACACACCCTTGCCTAAGTCACTTACCTATCCAAACACAGTTGTAAAATCATAAAAACACAACTAAGCTACACAAAAAGGAAAAAGAATACTCCCTCACTCATACGCCGTGTTACTGCATATTCTTCCAACGTGTGCAACCAAACTAGTTCTTCCACGTAGTCTGTAAGTACGACTCATAAGCCGAGTGTGAGTGGGAATAATCTTTGTAAACTTGAAATGTTGTACATCAAGACTATTGCAACCTGAGGACCCCCTGTAAGGGCTAAATCTTCGAGATATGTTCTACAGTCTTTTTTGTGTATTATAGTGTCACCTACCATTCAACAACTGTCTAGTTCAGTGTTTTCTAACTCCGGTCCTGGATGCCCCCTGCTCTGCACCCAACACACCTGACCCAACTAATTAGCACACTAACAAGCCTTTAAGTTGGCGTATAAAAGTAAAGAACATCCTGGAATGTGTATGGCAGCAACACCAAGTCTAAATAAGGCAAACACTGGTCTAGTTAGTACAAGTAAAATACTACTGCTTGCTGGAAAACCCATTTGTTACAGACTAAAGTTGCGATCTGCACTCACCCCATTTGAAGCATGCTCCTGTTTCTGTTGGTCAGCAGAAGGAAGCTCTTTTTGGTAATGGGTTGTTTTTGAGACCCTCTGTGGTTTGGATGATCTTGGGGCCAAAGGTGTCTCAACTTTCTCTGCACTACTTGTTTGTGTTGTGTGAACCACAGCTGGAGGGCTACTAGGCCTGACTGCATTCCTCTGCCGCAGTGAAACCGCTGAATTTCCCCACTGGAGAGAACTGGGCACTTGGGGTGGGTAAAAGGGGACCCTCCTCTTAGACTGCCACTGGGGTTCTTTGCTAATTCCTGTACATTAATGAAAACAACAAGGAAGAGACAATGAACTGAATAGGTTTATAACTAAGCCTATAGTAAAAAAATGCAAAACCCTTAAAATAAGCAAAACATATTGCATTGCATTGTACTGTACATGTGATACTGTCTGTGGTTCTTGTCTGTTCCCCATGAAGAAATTCCATAGTTTTTCATCGTCACATTGCCAGAACATTTTTATGGCTATTTAGTAGTTTTATATGACTGAAAGAACTTTAGAAAGGGAGAAAACTGAAGCTGGAGTTCTGGGCAGGACTGAGGTACAGGAATGATACGGGGTGGTGATGAGTTGGAACACTTTGACTTGGGAAATGGAAATATATAGGATGTTGGATTGGAAAGAAGATACTCATACATCCAAATGTCACTTATTTTTCTCCATTTTTTATAGATTAGCAATAAGCTAAGATGCCAGAGCAGATATTGAGAGAATATCCACACACTTCTTGATTTTGAAGAAGCTTGGAATTTTGAGAGTACAATACTTTAGCAAAAGTGTTATAAAGGACATTAATTACAGTGTTATTGAAAACAAATCAACTTGAGATGAATCATTCTGCTAATCCCCTTGAAATTTCAAGTTATTTGTCTGCATAGTGTAACAAAAATAACTCACTGCTACCATCTACTGGAAGCAAGTTTAAGTTTATTCTTAAACAAAAATGGACAATAAATCAGGTGAAATCTGGCAGTGATAAGACATTATTGAAATGTAACTATAATACACTATCCACCTGGGCCATATGATATATAATTTATTATTGTGCTTTGCAATAGATATATGCAAATGTGTAAATGGGCTCTCAGAAAAAGTACTAATTGTTTTATAGTGTAATAATAACATTAAATCACATGAGCAATTGAATGTAATACAGACTATTTTTAACTATGTGATGCAGAGGGCTACCGGCATAGAGCCCAGTGAGCAGTGTGTGGGGACGGTACCTTGCTCAACTTCCTAACTATTGAAAAAGGTACACTGGACCTCTTAATTTTTTAATTCAGGTGTTTCGATTATACCCATTGTCACAGGTATATAAAATCAAACAAACCAAGACATTTAGGACAACGCCATGCTTTCATGTGGACACAGTTTGGAAAAGAACCTTTTCTATTCCAGCATGACTGTGCCTCAGTGTACAAAGCAAGGACCATTAAGACATGGTTGGATGCATTTGGTATGGAAGAACTTGACTGGCCTGCACAGAGCCTTCCATCCAACATCTTTGGGGTGAACTGGAATGGAGATTGTGAGTCAGACCTTCTTGTCTAACATCAGTGCCTAAACAGAAGCTGTTATAGCTGCAAAGGGCGCGGGCAACTCCATTTTAAAGTCTACATATTTGAAGGCAATGTCACCTGTTGGCAGAGGTAATGTGTAAATCCAGGTCCAAAGAGTAAAAACCCTCCCCAGGATTTTATTGCAACCATCTGTATCCTGTTACAGCTGGTTTGAAGAGACTACAGAACCATGGCAGTTTTACTCTTTGGACCTGGATTACCCACCTCTGCCTGCAGGTGTAATGGTCCCAATACTTTTGTCCCTAAAGTGTAGGTAGTTTAAGGTGAACAATTTAGGTTGTGTTAGGTTACTGATAGTACTGGGTGGAGTAGCATGCCTTGAGAGCATCAACTTAGGAGCACAACAATAGTGCATCAACTAGTAAATTACAATTAAAAAAACATCTCATGCAGGGGATGGTCATTGAATTCATTTGCTCTGGGGCCCTAAGGATCATCGAGACTCCACTTGTTGTTAGTTAACATTTGCAGTACAAACCCACTGTTTATGTACTGTCTTACCCTGCTGGTCAGATCGGAGTCCAGCCAGTAGCATCCTGCTCTGAGGTGAGGAGGTCTTCACTCGCCTCGGTCGAGTCTTGTACCTGTTCTGATACTCACTTCGTACCTGGATGAAGTTAGAAACACAAAACGGAGGAACATGAGAGAGAGAAGGCTCAGTTTCTATATTCGGGTGCAGTCACTGACCATTCAGGGCTGTGTTTTAATGCACACCTAGCGCCCGAAGAGAATGGGTTTATAACAGGCCAAAGGTTTAACGTAATCCACGTTTAGCAGGCTCCTCGACAATAAGACTGTCTCAATCCTTCCTTATCCTCGAGTCAGGAACCTGACTAAGCCTTTCATAAAACCATTTGAATCTCAAGGTCGTCTTCTGCTACACAGTAAGTAGACGTATAGTGTTATTTTACTCCAAAAATCATAAAGTAATCGAAGATACCTGTCCTCGTTGTTAAAGGAACTGGTGGTAGCTCAGGTGAGACGTTGCTGCGTCGAGCTCTTTCTGGGCTACCAAACCAAAACAAACGATTTTAAAGAATACTTTCGGTTCTTGGTTTCGTATTACCGTCTCAAACTCTTACCAGGACGTTATGCACAAAGGCAGAAAAGAACAGGCTTTGCGTTGCCCCTTCCCGACTCCGTTTTGCTGTTTATTTTGAGGTAGAAAAGGAGAACCCATGTTTAGCCTGTTCTAGGTTTGCTTTGATTCGAAACCCGTGACGTAGGCTTTGTTTTTCCCAGCCCTCGCCTCACAGCCCGTTTTAATGTTTTCTTCGCATGGAAGTTAATAACATACCTTGAAACGAACTGTCATTTTATATCTGAAAAGAAGTCAGGAACAGAATCTGTTTGTTGGTCACAGAAAGACTGAGGCTGAGGGTCAGTTACAGTGGACGCTCGTTGCCATGGTGACAGCGTCCCTCGACACGCGCATGCGCAGTAAACACACTAGTAAGCTGCTTTCCTTCTGCACCTCTTTGCACAACGTGCATTTCTCTAATAGCCCAGAGTCTGTGTCAGCTCTGATCAGATCTTATGTGGACTGGAATAACTGAAGAAAACATTTGCAGACAATCCAAGAATTTTTATTACTTTTGCTCCTTTTCGCTCATTCCTCATGCACTGTTTGCAATCATAAGTTTCTTCTGTGACATGGTTTGACTGTATTTGACAAGTATTTCAAAACATTTTTAAGTGTAAACAGAGGTATTGTCGCCATCTTTTGGATAAAGACTGTAAGAGACATCCTAAATTCATCTTTCGACATACAGGGGGTGCAATAAATACAGAAACACGAAATGAAAGACTCACCAGCTACTGTAAATGTACCACGTGGGTGCACTGTGCCGATTTACAGCTCTTCACTGTAAGCCATCTGTTGATGCACCTCTACTCCAGCCATAAACGAAAAAGGACCACTATAGGATCACCCCTGACCAGATTTCTTTTGGATTGGGGTCCATTATTCTGCACAAAAACGATAATGGCATGTTAGTGCATATTTAATACTGGTATAACTGTATCTATCCCTTCAGACTGCTGTTAACTGGATGTTTTGGGTGCAGACAGCTCTAAGTCCGGCATTGACTTTGAAATGTATTAAAACGAATGCAGGGCAACAATTTAAAATTTTAATCGTGATTAATCGCATGTTTTTTGTGATTAGTCGCGATTAATCACACTGTTATACGCAAAAAAAATTAATTCAAAAGGAGTGTGTCGCACACTTTTATTTTTAAAATACTGCTATATGAACAAAAGTGTAATAACATTTGGTTTGCAAACACTCTGAACTAAAATGGAGCTTTTAAACAGCAGTATTTCCTTTAATATAGTTACACACTTGTAGTTCACATGTTTCTTCTAAATCTCAACTTAAACATTAATGTAATCAAATAAAATATAAAACCAAAGCTATTTGCCACTGCAGGGCACTCACGTTTTATCTAGTTTGTTATAGAAAAACAAGTCACTCTCAGAGTCCAGAACACTGGGAGCAGAACCATTAAACCTGTTAAGTCATCTTGGATTCTGCATTAAAACTTTATAAAGCTCACAATTCCGTCATACAAAGTTATTATTGTCTCATTTCAAAGCTAAGACTCTGAAGTTTCATATGCCAGATAAGTAACATATGCCAACTTCTTTGAAAAAGAGCAAAACAGGACAAAATCCAGAAGTATGTAATGCTTGTGTGGGAGCACTCTTAGAAATCAGCAACCTTATTGTCCAGCTCCAAGGAATTTTTCTTAAAACAATAGAAATCAAAAGTCACAGGTCCTGTGCACTTATGTTCAAAATTCGAGCTCAAAACAATAAAAATGAGTGTATAATAACCCTTTTAGTGCAAAAAGTACCCTTTGTACCAGTCAATCCATATTTTAAAATAGAATTGTAACTAAATAACCGCTAGAACACAAGCTTCACTGCCATGCATTGTGTTCGAAGACTCGAGTCGAGTTGATTCACACTGTACAAATGATTCAGCTCAGCCCACCACTTCACCCGGGGGCTTTGAACGCAAACTTCCCCAAAACACGACAAAACTCGCTCAAAACACGATAAAACAACTCGAAAAATCTTTCATCACATCCAACCAGCTTATAGACACTTATAAAGCGAAGTGTCATTATTCACAGTCGCTTACTTTTGGAGAAATTCAGCTCGGACTCGCGCGTCTCCTGGGGCGCCTCCTCTGCTATTTCCCATGATCGTATTTGCTGGACAATTATCCCCATCAAATGTCCTCGAAATACTCTGAAATATCCTCAGTGTGGTCTTCTGAGTGTTTTTTCCTTGGTTTGAGACGAAAAAATCGACTTATAAATCCAAACGCTCTCCCCAGACTCACGGGCGCCTGATCTCAGATCAGTGCGCGCCGTATTTACACAACCCAGAGAGAAGCCGAACCCACAAATGACAATATCGTTGGAAAGGTCTTCAGATTGGCTACACGGCAGTACGTGCACATTTCCGCTAGAAGATAACTGTACCGAGCTACTGTCAGTCAAAGCCGGAGCGTCAGATTGGCTCACCGGAGATTTTGGGCTGTAACTTCCCGTAGGAGGGTGGGAGAGACTCGAGCGCGGGCTCGTTTGAATCCTACCAACCTACGCTGTTGATTTCTGCCGTGTAATCTTCCTTTTAATAAACCAGTCATACCGAAATAAACGATTTAATACTTCCGTTCCGCCGGTGGAACGGCCACCTAGCGGAAGAAGGGGGTGAGAGCGAACAGGTTTAAAGCAGCTGCAGAGAGGGACCAACTCTGAATGCAGTGTCTTTAAAGACCCTGTTGGTGTAATGGTCAGGCATCCCGATACTTTTGTCCATATAATATGGACAAAAGTAATGGGACTCCTGACCCCCGCGAAAACCAGCTGAGACACAGAGCTGCGTGGTCCGCACACTCACCAGCCCAAAAAAGGAATGAGCTATCAAATTTAAAGGATAAAACATGCGTTAACGCGCGGTAAAATAATTTTGGCGTCAAGTAAATAATGCATTAACGCGATAATAACATGTTAACGTGCCCAGCCCTAATAAAAACTTACCAATACTGATTTGTCTGATGGATTCATGCCGTTATCATGCTGTGCTTTGCTTGGATTTACGACCCAAATGGTATATGGCCACTTGTGGTCCTTAACATTGACGTCTGACAAATTGTGCAGCAACACATGAGCTGCAGTGAGTAGCTAAACCTTCAAAGTGCACAAAAATGGTAGGTTTCTCTAATAAATTGCCTATCGAGTATGAGTGTTTTATGTGGCCTGAAAGAAACTGGAAATGAAGATGCCTTTGCCCTTTCTGTATCTATAATGCAGACCTCTCATTAACTGTATTATTAATTTAGCTATTTATATCATTCCTGTGGCCAGCTAATCAGCAGTTGTAACAATAATTGACCCACTACTACTAAGTCTTCTCAGCAAGGTAGGGGAATTCAGACAGTCGGCCTAATCACATTGGAGTTAGACTCTCCAGTAGATGTTGGCGTGATTCACAAGCAATCAATGGTTTCAATTGATCATTCTTTTGCTGAGTCACAATGCCAGGATCTTCTCAGGACCCAAAGCTCTTTCCTCTTTTGGTTCGATTGGTTTGATTGATGAATGTTCAGGTTCTAGTGCAGGTTCAACATTAAGACTCAAGCTGGCTGTTTTTATCTTGAGATAAGCTGTAGTTTGGGATCGCATTCAGCATCTATCTTAATCATCACAAGACTATTTGGGAAGAGGCTTTTTTCTCATATGACTTCTGTGTGGATTTTTGTGTCAGAAACAGTTATGATTCGGATTATGACAACTTTCCGACCTCTTTTTATCTCCTAGGATGTAACACTGTTTAATTAATGAAAACGGTTTTCCTAGGACAGACCTTTTAAAAATACTGATGGAAACTGATGTCAGTCTTTTTTATAGCCTATGCCCTGAGACCGCTATTGTTGAATCAGTAACAGTTTCTTGCCTGAAATTAGCTTTTGTGGAATTTACACCCTCATATATGTCACACTAAGCTTATTCCACAAAGTATATCTCTTTAGCAACCCTATCAATCTCATAGCATCAAAGGTCACCTGCTGTCCCCAACTGCTCAAATATGGGTCTAATGATGAGGCGAGGACAAGACTTCACCTATTCAAAGGCAAACATTTGCTCTGCTAATTAGTGGGGGGGTAGTTAAAGTGAAAAATACTATTGACGTGCATTGGCTGTCTCTAGGCAACACCTGCACTGATCCTGAGGCCGTGGGTGAATGCAACTTTAGTGGACATCTTCCTCATCCTTTAGTGCCTTTCGTTAGGTTTCTTGTTAGTAAACTGTTTAAGCAAACATTTACTCATCTTTTTTGTAGTCATTTACATGCTCATTTTAATGTCCAGTTATTTGCTTAATTTAATACACACACACACACACGCACACACACACACACTCACACACACAGCTACTCAGGCAGGGGTCCTGAGAGTGGGGT
>JBBIGA010145167.1:0-19511 GCA_037576975.1 Alestes dentex | reverse complement strand
CTCTTGTATTTCTACAGTTGTTGTTTGCTGCACTGTAGACTCGATCAATGTTGATGTTTCTGGTGTTATTGTTGTTGTTTGCTGCACTGTAGACTCGATCAATGTTGATGTTTCTGGTGTTATTGTTGTTGGGGATTCAGTTGTAGGTGGTAGGGAACTTGTGAGATATTTATTTGTAGTCATTAGTTGTGCAGTTGATGTTGGAACTGCATTGGTTGTTCTCTGCCCTGTTGTCTCTGTAGTTAATGTTGTTGGAGGTTCACTTGCAGATGGTACAGGACTTGTGAGATATTCAGTTATTAGATGTGTCGTTAATGTTTGAACTTCTGCGTTTTTTTTCTGAGCTGTAGTCTCAGTTGTTGTTAATGTTGTTAGATGTTCTGTTATAGGTAGCCCAGAACTTGTGAGGATTTCTTGTGTGGTTATAAGAGGTATAGTCTCAGTTGGGACCTCAGTGGTGTTCTTCATTGTTTCTGGGGTGGTCGTGACCGGCACTGTGACCTCATTTGCAATAGTTGGTAGGAATGTCACAGTTGTTGATGATGATCCAGCTAAATTTGTTACAGAGCTTGTTAGGAACTCTTGTTCACTTGTTCCAGGATCTGAGGTCGATGTTTGTTCTTGTGTTGAGAAATCAACTGAGGTTGTAGTAAATGGAGATGTTGCTGGTTGTTCTGGGGTTAAACCTAGAACTTTATCTGTGCTCATCATGGACTCCGCAGTCGTCACTTGATTTGCTGCCGTTTCATATGTTGTTGGAGCATAAGTCGTGAGGGATTCAGTTGTATTTGTTACAAATACACTTGCGTTTGTCGCTGGAAGTGAATATTGAATTCACATTATAAGATAAAATGTGACAATAACATAAGATAGGTATAGGTTTTTCACATACTGCAATATATTTTAATACTGAAGTATTATAATTCGTTCTAGCTTTAATAATATTTGAAGGAAAAAACAACCTAAAAATATCTAGACTCACCAACTTCAATACTTGAAAGATAAATATTTAATGAGTTGGACGAATTCAAAGCTGTTTGTAGTGACATTACTGCATCTGTTGTGTTGGGTAGCACTGTCTGGTTTACAAAAGACAGCTCAGAGTCCACACCTACAGAGCCAGACCTAATAAAAAAAAATAGAAAGTGAGTTTAAAACCACTACTATAATATCAGTACCACTTATAATCCTCCCTACAAAAGTTGAGAAGGATTATCCATAATGTTAATACATATATTTTTGAAAAATATTAATAATGAATATATTCTAATGTGAATATTATTTTAAAATTTTAAATGTTTAGATACTTTATTTGTTCTAATACATATGTTGTTTTTTCTAATACATAAAAAAACAGTCAACATAATGGCAAGAGAGAGTAAACATACAATTTAATCATATGTTAGAGGCTGCAAGGTTTATAAACACTGCTTACCAAAAGCTGGTGATGACACTTCCCAGGTAGCTTAATGGATATTTTAGCCTGAACACTCTATTTAGCTGAAAATACATGACCCATATAATATTATTAACTTTTAGACAGAAATACTCAACAGTTATGCTTTAATAAAAAGTGTTCAATAAATGAAAAGTGTTTCAGTACCTCTACTGTCACACTGCTTGCCAGGGTCTGATATTCATTAGAGTTTGGATCATTGTATGCTGAGAGGAAAATGTGAGCCATCTTGAAGCGCAGATAAAGATACCCCTCATTTTTTCTTGCAACAGAGTTTGTGAGCTGTTTATTTGTAGTTGTAATTGGAAGTAAATCTGATGGTTGCTCAGTTATGATGAAAGTTGGTGGTGTTTGCTCTGTGGTAATTACAGATAGCTGTGTGATGGTTGTGTTTTCAAGGATAGAAACAAATGTTGCAGTTGTTGATGGTTCAGCTATAGTTGATACAGAACTTGTAATAAGTTTAGTTGCCGGTGTTGTTGGAAATGTTATTGAATATTCCTCAATTGTGATAGTATCGGTCAGTGGAGTATATAGAGTTTTATCAACTAGTTGTGTAGTTGATGCTGAAACTTTGGTGGTGCTTACAACTGATTCTGAAGTAGTTGTTTCCTGCACTGTATTCTCAAGTGATTTTGCTGGTGATGTTTTGGATGTAGTAGTGGTTGGTTCATAACTTGTTGTGGTCATTGCCTCCAAAGTTGATTGTTCCTTATATGTTCTAGAAATGTCATGTGAGGTGTTTGTAGGCTGAGCTTTTGCTTCTTCTGTACTTGATGTTGGAATTTCAGTGGTGCTCTTCAATGCTTCAGTGACTGTTTCCTTCACTTTTATTTCAGTTGTTGTTGATGTTGTTTCTGGTTGTTCAGTTGTAGATCGTTCAGAAGTTATGAGAAAATCACCTGGTGTAGGGATATCAGATGGGGTATTATATAGAGATGACATTACTTGCTGTAAAGATGTTGGACCAGAAGTGCTGCTTATTAATGATTCCTCAGTGGTCGCTTCCTGCACTATAGTCTCCTGCACTATTGGTGATGTATATTCAGTAGTGGTTGGCTCAAAACTTGCAGCGGAAATTGTAAGCAAAGTTGATTGTTGCTCAGTTGCCATTAAAAAAATGCTTGAGGAGGTTGTAGGTAGGCTTGATGTTGGAACAACCTGAGTGGTGCTCTCCAGTACTTCTGCAGTGGTAGTTTGCTGCACTGTAGTCTCGATCACTCTTGATGTTTCTGGTGCTATTGTTGTTGCGAGTTCAGTTGTTGGTGAACCAGAACTTTGGAGAAATTCATTTGTGGTTATTAGAAGTGTAGTTGATGGTGGAGCTTCAGTGGTTCCCTCCTGTATGTCTGCAGTGGTTGTTTGCTGAAATGTAGTTTCAATCACTGTTGAAGTTTCTGGTGCTTTTGTTGTTGGGGATTCAGTTGTTGGTGGTCGAGAACTTTGAAGGATTTCATTTGTGGTTATTAAAAGCGTAATTGCTGTTGGAACTTCAGTGGTGCTTGCCTGTACTTCTGCAGTGGTTGTTTGCTGCAATGTAGTCTCAATCACTGCTGATGTTTCTGGTTCTTTTGTTGTTGGGGGTTCAGTTGTTGATGGTCCAGAACTTGGGATGAATTTATTTGTGGTTATTAGAAGTGTAGTTGTTGCTGGAGTTTCAGTGGTGCTCTCCTGTACTTCTGCAGTTGCTGTTTGCTGCACTGTAGTCTCAGTTGGAGCAGTTATTTGAAATGTCACAACTTCTGTTGAATCCAGTGTATTTGTTCTGGAACTCAGGAATTCTGTTACACTTGTTTCAGGAACTGAAGGTGATGTTTGGTCTTGTGGTGTTGGCACATTTGCCGAGATTGTAGTAAATGTTGGCTGCGTTGTTGTTGAATGTTGAACTTCATCTGTGTTCATCATGGACGCTGTGGTCACTTGATTTACTGCCGCCTCAATTGATGTTGAAGTAGAAGTGGTGAGGGATTCAGGTGTATTTGTGACAAATACACTTGCATTTGCTGCTGGAAGTAAATGTTGAAGTGACATTGTTGCATTAAACACATCTAGAGAAATTAAAGATTAAAGATTTGACCATTTTTATAATTGTAAATTTTATAAACATTTACATTTCTAATATTTGATCTTTTGTGCCATTAAGGAGAATACATGTACGCAAAGTAAAAGATCCAGACTTACAAATTTCAATAGTCGATAGATTAATATTTAAGAGGTTGGATGTATTCAAAGCTTCATGCAGTGACACCAGTACATCTGTTGTGTTGGGCATCACTGTCTGATTTGTAAAAGTCAGTTCAGAATCTACTCCTACAGAGCCAGGCCTGATGATACAAGAAATGACAACAATGTTGGCAATGTAATTTCTATAATTGTAGTACCACTAGAACATCTCTACAAAAGTCAACAAGCCATCCAATAATGTGGTAATTTTTTTTAGATAATTAGAAGTTTAAAACTGCTTACCAAAAGCCAGTGATGACACATCCTAGGTAGAATAATGGGTATTTTAGCCTGTATACTGCATTTAACTGTAAAATAAAAACAGTTCAGATAGAAATCACTTGCTTTCATTTAAAAACCCAAAGTGAGGTCCATAAATATAAAATTATAAATACTCAGTATTTTGAATAATGTTTCAGTACCTCTGTGATCACACTGTTTGCTAAAGTCTTATACTCATTAGTGCTTGGATCATTGTATGCTGGGAGGAAAATGCGAACCATCCTGAAGCGTAGATACAGATAACCCTCATTTTTTCTTGCAGTATTTGCTGTTGTTGTTGCAACAGAAATTGTGAGCAGTTTATTTGTAGTTATAACTGGGAGTAATGTAGAGGATTGCTCAGTTGTAATGAAAGTTGTTGTAGTTGTTTGCTCTGTGGTAATTACAGATGACTGTGTGGTGGTTGTGTTTTCAAGTGTGAGAACAAATGTTGCAGTTGTTGATGGTTCAGCTGTAGTTGGTACAGAACTAGTGATAAGTTCAGCTGTTGGTGGTGTTGTAAATGTCTTTGAATGTGCCTCCGTTGTGATAGGATCTGCCAACGTAGTGGATAGAGTCTTATCAACTAGTTCTGTACTTGATGCTGAAACTTCAGTGGGTCTTACAATTGATTCTAAAGTGGCTGTTTCCTGCACTGTATTCTCAAGTGGTTTTGCTGTTGGTGTTGTGGATTTAGTTGTTTCAAAACTTATGAGTAGTTCACTTAGGGTTGTACTTGTGAATGAAGGTGTTGGTTGGTCATTTGTGGTAGAGGCATCAGATTCAGACTGGAGCAAAGTTGTTTCTTGTTCTGTAACATATTTTAGAGTTTCTATTGTGTCCATAGATGATTGTGGAGTTGTTACACTTTGAAAAATTGTTGAGGATTCAGTTGTAGGTGATCCAGAACTTGTGAGGAATCCATTTGTGGTTATTAGATGTATAGTTGATGTTGGAACTTTAGAGGTACTCTCCAGTACTTCTGTAGTGGTTGTTTGCTGTACCATAGTCTTAGTTGCTGTTTCAGTTGTTGTTGTTGTTGTTGTTGTTGGGGTTTGACTTGTAGGTGGTAGAGGACTTGTGAGGAGTTCAGCTGTGGTTGCTGTTGGGAGGGATGTTGATTGTTGTTCAATTGTTGTTGATAATTGTACTGCAATAGTTGGACCATCAGTGGTGCTTACAGTGGATTCCTTAGTGGTTGTCTCCTGCAGTGTAGTGTAAAGAGTTTTTGATGTTTGTGTTATGGATTCAGTTTCTTCAAGACTTGTGAGGGATTCACGTATGGTTGTACTTGTCCATGAAGCTTGTTGTTGTTCATTTGTGGTAAAGTTTTCACTTGATGTTGTTGCATGCAAAGTGGTTTCTTGCTCTGTGGCTGATGTTGAAATTTCATTGGTAACAACTGGTGATTGTGCAGTGATTGTGCTTTGAAGAGTGAGTGCAGGTGTTGTAGTTGTTTCTGTTTCAGCTGTTGTTGATAGAACATCAAGTGCAGAAGTATGTACAGTCGTAATTAGTTGGTTTTTCACTGAAGTTGGATTTCCAATAGGACCCGTTGTTTGTTCAGTGGTCATGGTTTCCATACTTGACTCAAAAGTTGTTGAAGATTCAGTTGTAGGGTGAACATGACTTGTTAGGAGTTTGTTTGTGGTTAATAGGTGTGTAGATGATGATGGTATTTCAGTGGTGCTCTCCTGTACTTCTGAAGTGGTTGTTTGTTGAATTGTAGTCTCAGTCGCTGTGGATGTGTCTGGTTTTATTGTTAAGGTTTCAGTGGAAGATGGTATTGGACTTGTGAGTAATTCAGTTGTGGTTATTAGATGCACAGTTGATATTGGAACTTCAGTGGTGGTCTCCTGTACTTCTGCAGTGGTTGTTTCCTGAACTGTGGTCTCGATCGCTGTTGATGTTTTTTGTGTTAATGTTCTAAGGGGATCAGTTTTAATTGGCCCAGGACTTAGGAATTCACTTGTTGTTATTAGATCTGTAGTTGATGTTGGAACTTCAATGGTGTTCTCTACTAGTGCAGCAGTGACTGTTTCTTCCAATGTAACCCCTATTGTTGTTGTTGATGATGTTGTTGTTTGGAATTCAGTAGCTGGTACAGAACTTGTTGTTTCCTCTGCTGTAGTCTCAAAGAAATTTGTAGGTGTTGATTTTGTTGTAAGGATTTCCGGTGTGATGACAGGAGTTGTAAGAATTTCATGTGGATGTCCAGGAGTTGATACTGATTGTTTCTCAGTTGTTGTTAAGACATTATCTAAAATGGCTGTTAATTGTCCTGTAGTTGGTTGCATGTCAGTTGAGCTTATCACTGAATTTTCTGTACTTACTTTATCTTCTGTAGTCTCAAAAGCATTTGTAGGTATGGAGGTTGCTGAGGTTGGGGTTGTAGTTATCACAAGTGTTGTGAGTAGTTCCTCTGAATTTGTTGAAATTAGTCGATCAATCGTTGCTTGCCCATCAGCTGAGCTTGTTGTTACTTGTTCTGTAGTTGATGAAGGATCTTCACTGGAAAGTATAGTAGAATTAGTAGAAGTTGGTTCCTGCAAAGTAGTCTCAAATATTTTTGGATTGAAAACTGTTAGTACAGGTGTTTTTGGTTCTAAAGTTAATGGGAATTCAGTTTCATTAGTTGATGGTAAAGTTGATAGTTGTTCAAAAGTTGTAGGACCATCAGGTGAACTGGTTTTCAGGAGATTTGATAATTGTTCTGGATTTGATGGCATGTCAGTGGTTCTTATCTGTGAATTTCCTGTGGTTGCCTTTTCTTGTGTTGTCTCAGTTGGATTTGTAGGTGCGAAAGGTGATGTTGAGATTTCAGCTGTATTTGTCAAAGGGCTTGTGAGTAGTGCAGCTTGAACGGTTCCACGGGTTGAAACTGATTGTTCTTCAGTTGATGCTGACTCATCCACTGAGCTTGTTGTTACTTGGTCTGTAGTTGATGGTGGGCCCTCGCTTGTGTTTATCATTAAATCTGTAGAGTTCTTTCCCTCTGAGATAGCCTCAATTGTTTCAGTTGTTTTTGATGTTTTAAATTGTTGTTGAGCTTCAACTGAGATAGCATGCATAATTGCTGTAATGTGTTTTGCAGTTGATGCTGTAACTTCAGCAGTGCTTATTTCTGAATTATTAAATTTTTCTGTGGTTTCAATTGATGTTATTGGAGCATCAGTTACGCTTTTCATTGGCATCATAGATGTCGACTGCTGCTCAGTTGCTATGGGTACGTCTGTTGAAGGTCTTATATCTAAAAATGGCGTTGACTGTTCTGTAGTTGATGTTGGAATTTCATTGGTGTTTTCCCCTAATTGACCAGTAGTTGTTTCCTGCACAACTACTTTCTCTACTGTTGCTGGTGATACAACTGTACGTGTTAGGGAACTGGTGTGTGAGGTTGTATCATTCACTGCTGTTCCATTAACTTTTGTGCTTGTTGTATTTGAAAGACTGGTTCCCAGAAAAGTTGGACTTGTTGTATCTGTAGTGCTGTCGGTTGACTGCGCACTTGACATCGTCACTGTGAAACATTTAACTCACTTATTATTGTGAAGTAACATTTGTTTGTAGTTTCTATGGTAATGTTAATCATCTCTTTTGCTGTTAACACCGATAAAATGTTTATTGTTTGAATATGTTGATCGATTTTACCTGTTAAGCATACCAACACTGCAAACCATGTTTTTCTCATTTTTTTGTTTGACACCTATGAATGGGGGAAAAAGACAGTCAGTTGAACTTGGAACTGTTTGTAGGAATTCAGACTGAAACCCAGTTAAGTGTATATTGATGAAATGGTATGATAAACTCCTCAATTTCAGCCCTCAAAATCAGTATTTAATGGCTTTTACATCACTTTCAACAAAGATTGTTGGACATTTAGATAAATCAGCAAGCAGTGAGCTAACAAAAGCAGAAAAAGTTGTTGAGGCATTCCTACGCCATAGCTATTGGTTACAGTCCTGGGTCTCCTTTCATTTGAAAGGGTCCCTTCCCTCACTGAGGTTAGGTTTCAGTCATGTTAAGTGCATACTCAAAAATGATAAATGGTAATGACTAATCCATAATACAGCAATTACACACATAAGAGTAAGTATGTTTTACGCCTAGCAGAGACAGTTCTTGTGGGAACTGCAATTAAATCAATGTAGTAATCAGACAAATAATAATGCTCTTGTGACTTGTTCTAAATCACTTGTTTTTCATGTTTGGCTTTGTATGAATTTTATGTTTACATGATGTAAATAATGTTATGTATTAAATGGTACATAATGGAACAAACATAACATATAATTATAGTAAGAAACAAAAAGGATTTAATGTTTTCAAGCCATTGCACAGATTTAGCTGAATTCATCATCGGCACTCCTGATATAACTCCAATAACTGACCAAATAAATCAGGCATTGAAGAACAGCTGCTATAGTGAGCAGAATCTAACCAAACCCAGATTTTAGAATAGTTTTGGCGTCCCCTGCTGTTTCATTAATGGTACTATGAATCAGTAGACAGCTACACTGTCCAGAGTGACTTATGGTTTAATCATGTTTCAGAGACAGGCAAAGGTTGCGTTTGAAGTCTTGCCCGAGGCCTCTTTTCTTATCATCGGTATGACACGTTGTACGTAAAACTGAACCTTTATTTACCGTTACTCTGGTACTTGAGGTATTTTCCCATAACTCTATACCAACCGCCTGCACGACCTGTGGTTTATTGCAGTAAAAAAGTACGTAATGTCTTAATGAAAAATTGTCTTTTGATGCCATCCAAAACGTCATATTGTAGTGTTAATATTACTTCAGAATTTTATTCACACAAAAATGATGATGATGATGGTTATTATTATTATTATTATTGTTATTGTTATTGTTATTGTTGTTGTTGTTGGTGTTGGTGTTGTCACCATTGTCAGCGCTGCTAAAACAGCTCCGACTCGCTGGGGCATGGACTTCACAAGACCTGTGAAGGTGTGCTGTGGTATCTGGCACCAAGACGTTTACAGCAGATCCTTTAAATCCTCCAAGTTGTGAGATCTATGATCATGTTTAATTATGTTTATGTACATGGTAAATGTCAAGATAACATCCACATAAGTGACATGACCAAAGATCTCCCAGCAGAACATTGCCCACAGCATCATACTCTACTGCCAGAGACACACACACATCTGGTCATCCTCATGAAAATATGATTCATCAGACCAGACCATCTACAGTGGAATGTGCACTTTCAGCAGTGGACAGACTCAACATAGACACTCTAACTGGTCTGCCACTATGGACCACCTTTCACAGAAAACAGTGTGTTCTGACATCTTTCTGTCGTAGCCAACATTAACTTTTTCAGCATTTTCTGCTATAGAGGCTCTTCTGTGTATTGGCCCACGTTGGTTAGTCTTCCCTCCACATGTTCATTATTGAGCTCATGGTTGTCTTTCCTTGTACCACTTTTGGAAGGTACTAATCATTGCATACTGGGAGCACCCCACAAAACCTGCCATTTTGGACATGCTCTGACAACTAGACATCACAATTTGGCCTTTTGTCAGAGATGCTCAGATTCTTACACTTTCCCATTTTTCTTCATTCCAACTTTGACAGGTGCCGTCATAACAAGGTAACATGAAAACATTTTCACTTCACTTCTCAGTGGCTTTAATGTCGTGTCTTTTTTAGACTTAAAATTATCATACTGGTATTTTTTGAATTGTTTGTTTTGGAATAATATAATATAATATAATATAATATAATATAATATAATATAATATAATATAATATAATAAAAAACTGCCAGTTCTCAATGTTTATATTGTTCATGTATCATCTCACCTGTTGAGTTATTCTCATTCTGCATGCTCCATTCACAGGCTTCTAATGCACTGCAAAATAACTGTTAATGAAAACCATGTGTACTCACCCTTTTTGGGAGAATGGGAATAACCCCAAAAAATAAATATAATCCTTTTATCTATCTAGGGATTGAGCTGGACACTCTTTCATGTTCTAAGCAAAAGACCCTCTGTTCCTGATGCACATGTGTGTTCAGTTTCCACCGACTACTGGTATTCAGTGTTCAATGCAATATATAGCAGGTGTGACACCTGGCAAACAGGTTATGTGAAATAATTTCAGTACAATAAAGCAACCCTCCCACCCGACTGCTCAAAAGAGTCAGGGTGTGTGTGTTTGTGTCGGTATGACATGCAACATCACATTCACTCTGTTGCTCTCTCTCTCTTGTGCTTTCTTTCTTTCACCTCTTCTTTAAATTTATTTATATACACTGGGGCTCATAACTTTTCAAAGGCCCATTTTCTGAACCTTATTGCACAAATACGTTCAAAAGCAAATGCTTATTTCAGTTTAAAAATAAAACATGTATACATTAAAAAGAGACATAATACATGGAGATATTCTTTTGTTGCTTAAATTGGCCTAAATTAGTTTAATCTGCCTTCAGTTCTTTCGACCTCATCTGCCATAATCCCGCAAACTGCTTTTTATTCGCAATCCTGGCTGAGTTTGAGTCATTCATATGCTATTCTGTAAGATTTCTTCCTCAAATGATCACACCCTTCCATGGAACACATTGGTATTGGCAATGCATCTTTCATTTTCATACTAACACTAAAGAATATTTCCTTTCTAATGCTGCTCTTCTTTTTTAGAGGTAAATAATTGTTCAGAATTTCTTAGAAACTTGTACGTTCATTAAAAGCAACTTTTTGTCACTTTCAGCAGATACATTCACTACCGTCTACAATCTCAGTTCCTACCCACCATATGAATGCGCCTTAATTCTCTGGAGCATCATAAATCATCATCTTGTTCAGTGGGTTGTAGCTGATGTTTCAGTGAAAATATCATGTAAAGTGTATGTCTTGTACTGTACTTTCATTGCATTATAAGCGGACTCATGAAGCATGCCTCTTATTCAAGACATTCTTCATGAACCCTTTTAAAGTTCAGTCAACTCAAAATGTAAATGAAACCAATGATCTACGGCGTAATTTTTTTTATGTGAAGTGAATGAGAATGTAAATCTTTTAGCCATAATTTTGTTCCAATGCTATAATTACTAGCATGCACATGCACATTCTCATAAATTTGCTCTTTAATTCATATACTGCTTTCATGTAATCAATTTACACATCTGTTGCATTTCATTGTCAAGCCATTATTGAATTCAGTTGATCATGACAATGCAGACACCCTGTTGCTAGATTTGAGTTTACTGTGTTTGGCACAAATTTTTGATCCCATATTCTGAATGGTCATGTATGAAGATTATTTAATTCTTATTTACTTTTTTAGAGATTGCATGATACCTATGTCTGATACTGATACTGTGACCTCAAGTATCTTCCGACGCCTATGCCAAATTGAAACTTTCTTTTCCCAACCCTAAAACCTGAAATGGCTCCCTACTTCTTCTATAGTGCACTATACCCATATAGTGCAGAGTTTGTTCAAAATTGTGCAGCTGACTATTTCCAATGTAGTGCATTTTAGGATGTGTGAAAATGAGAAGGGTGTGTGGAAGTTTTCTGTTGAAGTCAAGTAAATCATCTTACCCAAACAGTGACATCCATATGCATTTTGGTGCTTGTGAGGAAACCCAAGTGTGCAAAAAGAGGGTCTGGTTCAATTTGCCTGCCACTTATATGGGAACACGTTTTTTGTGATGTCTGTGCAGGACCCAACCACACAATGGCAGAACATGATTCACAGGGGACTGCCAACACCTTATGCAATCATTCCTACCCTTTTCAATTTCAAATAATCTCGCTTTGGTCCAGTGAACCATATGAATATGTTTACACTGAATGAGACCATGCTTAGCACACATAGAAAACGTGTGTACTTATTTGAGTGATTTTATCATAATTCAGTGTTTCCTCACCTAGTTCTTTCTTTCATGAAGACTGAACATAATTTCATGAGGTGGTTTGGAAGGAGCTAATTTATCTATGAAGCTTTGTCAAGATAGCCTTCAGAGTAAAAAGCAGAGTATGAAAAGGTCAAACTGTATCTCACCAGGAAGTATGGGGCACAGATAATTAATGCTATGAGCACAACTCCAGATCTGTCTGGGGAGACCAAATTTGACTGATAATAGCTCAAATGTAGACAATGTGTTAATATTTAGACATCTGTCTTAATAGCAAGACTAGGCCATGTCTGTATGTCTAAAAAGTAACATCTAAATTGTTGCCGGGTTTTCAATGTTGAACTGACTCATATTTCTGGTGAATGAGGAGTAAGGGTCTATAATGAAGGAATGAGTGAAAAAATGCATTATTTATAATTGTTTAAATCTTTTTTATTAATTCAAAACAACACATTTAAACCTGATTAAGTACCTGAATAAGCAAATGTGGAGTTCAGGTGTCTGTATATTTGAATAACTTTGCCCATCTCTATCACTTGCATTATTAAACTGGAACAGAAATTAACCAAAATAAAATAAAATAAATTGGCTGATTGCCAGTGACGTGGCCAGTTCTCCTTTTTGAACTTGAATATCAAGATTCCCTTTGACTCTTATATCCACCTCCACATGAAATTGTACAAAAGCAGTTCTCAAATTATTTATAGTAATGCATATTTTTCCACTGGATGCACATACTCTCCTTTTGTGCATTGTGTTTCAGTGAACAAGATAAGATGCAAATGATTTCTTATCAGATGAGAAAAAAGTAGAAACCAGACAAGGGCAGAAAAAAGGAAATTATTAAGCACAGTAAGATGCACTGTACACATTAAATATAAAATAGTGTACTTTCTATTGATTGTGCTGAGGTATTTACTTGTTTTTTTTTCCTTTACATGAACCCATAGTACAATAGTGAAATGGCCCTTATGATGATGTACTGTACATTCAAATTGCTTAAGCATCAGTTTCGGTCAAACCATTGGAGTTTTGGTCAAACCATTGGTCTACTATGTCTACTTGTTGGTGAGTGTTTTTAATCCTTCTGACAAGATCACATATATATTTAATGAATCATCCTGCAGATGTTAGCTTAAAGCAGATATGAGCCCAGTGGATGTCGGCATTCATGTTTAGCAAAAAATATAAGATTTTATAGGTAAGATTAAGCATCTCAAAAACACATGGCAAGACACAAAGGCTCAGGACAGTGACATAACACCCCACACACACTTTCAAACAACTGACCTGGTTTTGATTGTTGGCACAAGAAATACACTCACCAGCCTCTTTATAAGGTACACCATGCTAGTATCAGGTCGGACCCCTTTTTCCCTTAAGAACTGCCTTAATCCTGCATGGCATAGATTAAACAAGGTGTTGGAAACATTCCTCAGAGATTTTGGTTCATATTGACTCAATAGCATCACACAGTTGCAGTTGCTGCAGATTTGTCGGCTGCACGTCGATGATACCAATATCCCACTCCACCACATCCCAAAGGTGGAGGCCATTGGAGTACAGTGAACTCATTGTCATGTTCAAGAAATCAGTTCGACATGATTTGAGCTTAGTGACATGGTGCATTATCCTGCTGGAAGTAGCCATCAGAAGATGTGTATACTGTGGTCATAAAGGAATGGACATGGTCAGCAACAATACTCAGGTAGGCTGTGGTGTTTAAACAATGCTCAATAGGTACTAAGGTGCCCAAAGTGTGCCAAGAAAATATCCTGCACACCATTATGCCACCACCAGCAGCCTGAACCATTGATGCAAGGCAGGATGGATCCAGGCTTTCATGTTGTTTACGCCAAATTCTGACCTTACCATCTGAATGTCACAGCTGAAATTGAGACTCACCAAACCAATGTTTTTCCAATCTTATATTGTCCAATTTTGGTGAGCCTGTGCAAATTGTAGCCATAGTTTCCTGTTCTTAGCTGACAGGAGTGGCACCCGGCATGGTCTTCTGCTGCTGTAGCCCAGCTGCTTTAAGGTGTTGGGCGTTCAGAGATGGTATTCTGCATACCTTGTTTGCAGCTAGTGGTTATTTGAGCCACTGTTGCTTTTCTATCATCTCAAACCAGTCTGCTCATCCTCCTCTGACCTCTGACATCAACACGGCATTTTCGTCCACACAACCCCCACTCAGTGGAGACCAGCCCTTCTGGCACCAACAACCATGCCACGTTCAAAGTCACTTATAACCATTTTCTTCCCCATTCTGATGCACAGTTTGTACTTCAGCAACTTGTCTTCACCATGTCTAGATGCCTAAATGCAGTTGCTACCATGTGATTGGCTGATTGGCTATTTGTGTTGACAAGCAATTGAACAGGTGTACCTACTAAAATTGCTAGTGAGTGTATTTTATTGCAACACCCTGCATCGATGTGCACATGCGCCACCTTGCATGCTGCCTGTTACAGTTGCTCCGCTCGTTTCACTTTACATTCTTACTTACTTACTTATTCAGTTATTTTTCATATAAAAGGTTTGGGTGGACTTTTTGAAGTAGTGTCCCCCATAAATATGCATCTTTTGGTGGAGGAGTCACTTTCAGTAAGACTTGTTGTTTACACCCAGGATCAGCTGATTGAACTGAAGCCGGCCGGCATCAGACCTTTGGACATCCCAAAAGAAGTCTGGAGAAAGACACACTGAGGCTGCCGGGGCAAGAGAAACCAGTGATGGAAAGAAGCCAGAAGGAGACAGCAGATGAGTAGGGAGAGGAGGAAATACAAACCGTGTCTCCCCACGGTTGTAATGGGTGGTGCCATCCTGCTCACATCACCATCAAAATGATAATCTGTAGTCCGCACTGTTGGCTGTTGGACTTCGTCCATATTATCTGCCACGAGAGTTTTCACATGTTGTGATGGTGGCTGTTTACATTCCTCCATCCGCTAACCCTATGTCAGCATGTGAGGTCATCAGTTCAACTGTAACCCGGTTACACACGAAACACCCGAACACATTCAGAGGGATCTCTGGTGACTTTAACCATGTCTCTGTGGCCAAATCTCTCACAAACTTCATACAGTATGTGAGCTGTCCTACCAGAGAGGGGAAAACACTGGACCTACTGTATGCTAATGTTAAGGAAGCATACAGTTGCTCTCCACTCCACCCATTGGGAAGGTCAGACCTCAACCTGATCCACTTAAATCCATCTTATGAGCCTCTGGTTAAGAGATAGCTCACCACGAAAAGAACTGTTAGGAGATGGACGGAGGAGTCATATGAGGCACTCAAAAACCGTTTCGAGGTCAATGACTGGCAGACACTCTGTGAGCCACATGAGAAGAACATCAACGGGTTCATCACAGTGCATCACAGACTATATCAACTTCTGTGTCGACTCCACTGTTCCAGCTGATACTGTTCAATGTTACCCAAACAACAAGCCCTGGGTAACAAAGGACATTAAAGCCATTTGATAAGAAGAGGGATTTTAGAGCTGCAAACAAGGAGGAGTTGAAAACCATCCAGTCACACCTCAAGACAAAGATCAGAGAAGCCAAAATGGAATGTGGGAGGAAGGTTGAGTGGAAACTCCAGCAAAACAACACCAGAGAGGTCTGGAAAGGCATGCGGACTATCACTGGTTTCAGATCAGCTAATATTAGAGGAGTTGAAGGCACAGTGGACTGGGCCAATGAACTTATTCTGTTCTGCCTCCTCCTGATGTCATGGCTACCCCAACTGCTGCTACAATAAACATCAAAGTGGACGATGTGAGACGACAGCTGAGAAGACTCCACTCAGGGAAGGCTGCAGGTCTGGATGGTGCCAGCCCCGGGGTGCTTAAAACCTGTGCCTCTCAGCTCTGTGGAGTACTGCAACCTGTCTTCAGCATGAGCCTGCATCTGCAGAGGGTCCCTGTGCTCTGGAAAATGTCCTGCCTAGTTCCTGTTCCAAAGACACCACACCAGTGGAGCCAAGGACTACAGACCTGTGGCACTGACCTCCCACATCATGAAGACCCTGGAAAGACTCGTCCTGGAGCAGTTCGGCCCCTGGTCCAACCACACGTGGACTCTCTCCATTTTGCCTACCAGCCCCGTATTGGAGTTGAGGATGCCATCATATACCTGCTGAACTGTGTCTACACTCACTTGGACAAGGCAGCGAGCACTGCGAGAGTCATGTTTTTGACTTCTCCAGTGCTTTTAACACCATTCAGCCAACTCTTCTGGGTGAGAAGTTGACGGCTATTCAGGTAGACCCTCCCCTAGTGTCCTGGATAGTTGACTACCTCACCTCCAGACAACAGTATGTGCGCTTGCAACGCTGTGTCTGAGAGGGTGGTCAGCAACACTGGTGCCGCACAAGGGACTGTCATAAATATGGACAGTCATTGAAGAATGTGACACTGTGGTTTGAGCTTTAAATCATAATCAGTTTACCTCTGGAGAATGTCAGTGGTAGTGTGGGGGACTGAATGTTCTTGCCTAAGCCTACCTACTCCTGGGAGCCCCTTTTCTGATACAAGTTCACCACAGTCAGTGTTCATGACTGATAAAAACTAATCTGTGATTTCACTCTCCTAAGCTCTCTGAGTTTCATTATATATTCAAAAGTACTTAATAAGATAATGATTGTGAATGTATGATGTATGAATGTATTGTATGGGAATGAAGAAGCATTTAAAAATCTTGTTAGCTTCAGGATCTGCCACATACCAAACAATTTCCTATTGGTTCTTGTCAAACTTTAATTACTAATGAGACATCCAGAAATAAAATAACCACCACCAATTTATAGCAATTTTGTACACGAAAGTAATTTCAAAAGGGTACAGTGCTAGCTTCCATGCTGACCAGCATAGCAGTCTATTAAAACGATGTATTAAAAAAGTAATACACATCTTTCCACAGCAACAACTTTCTACACATCACAGAATACCCTGCAAAAAAACAAACAAAAATGCGTCAAAGAAAAGTATAGTTTTTTGCCAGACAATGAACCATTAGCCTCAGATCTTCACTAAACTTTCAATTAAGCATAGGTCATGAATGCCTTATCACCATAAGCATTTTGAATAATAATGAATATAACACGGTATCCCTGTGCAAAGTGTTGCAGGCAGTTAATCTTAACAGATTTTAATTTATTCTCAGATATGTCATAAATTATACACTGTTCATCACTGAGAGTGTTTTCATTGTATGGTTGTTACTTTTATGTATTTTTTCAAAATTATTACATAATTGTAATGCAGTGTTACTGTACTGTACATAAATATGCTACATAAATGTCATTCTTGTGAAGTTTTACCATTTTGTCCTTGATGTTCCTGTAATGTTACTATTTCTGAGGAACAGTAGATGCTTGTATATCATACATGAAAGCTTATGTCTACCTTTGGCTTTTTGTATAAGAGCAGTGTAGAGGGATCATCAATTCTAATCATAGTCTAATCATATTTCAAAGAAAAACAAATGTAGTGGTATGAGTCTAGTCCAAATATTCTTATATGAAGCCTAAATTCACCCATTTAATTTGTGATATTAGAGAGTTTTTGTCAAAGCAATGAAACTTTAGTCTTCCTCACAGCAGATTAGTGTTATCCACTGATCTAACTGACTGCTTTGAGAAGTAATGCAAGTTGGAGTTAAAAAGGAATTAGTCAACATGAAAAAATGATTATGACTATGTGACTGTTGTTTGTGGTAAATGTGGCACTGCAAATAGACAATGCCTGTAGTGGTGAGTGAACAAATCTAAATAATGAAGGAATATCATGACAAACATGTTTACTAAGGTTTAACATACAACATATTTCAGCTACATTTAATCTGATATATTCTATTCCATGGTTTCTTTCACTGCTGTTCCCTTAGAGCATAGCTCCCAAATCTAGTCTTGAAGAGCCAGTATCCAGCACAATTTGATGATTTCCCTGATGAGTGGGTCTCTGGCCTTCCAGGACTGGATTTGGGCATCCAGATTGTGAATGATCCCGACTGTAGAATTCTGACATCAAAAGTTTCCATATGGCACTGAAAATGATCAAACTGAGAATATCTATAAAATTCTCTTTATTTCAGTTCGATGGTTAGATCTCCTTGCAGGATGAAAAAAATGCACAGCTGAGGGGAGTGAGTGAAGTGGGCCTCCAGCCAGTGTGGGCAGTCGGAATTTTTGAATGTGTCACACACAGGATGCTGCAGGAGGTGACGCACCCAGGAATGTTACCTATCTTGTAGGACTGCAGTCTTGTTTGCTTTGACATAAAATCTTCAGAAACAAAAGCTGAATATGACATTATTTGTTTGCTCACTCCCAGCTCACATGGCTGGCTATATATATATATATATATATATATGTGTATATATATATATATATATATATATGCAAGTTAAAAAAATAATAATTACAAGCCCTGTGATTAACTAATCTAGATTAATCACACACATTTTTATGGGGCGCCGTTTGTAAAAATAGCTTCACAAATTTAGAGGGGTCATTTTTTCATCATTTAGCGCAATGTTCACACAATTTTCACACATTTAGAGCTAAATGTGTTAAAAAAAACAAAACAAAGTGTTACGTTTTGGTACATTTTCTTGCTGCGTAACTGTTAAATGTTAAATGTAAATGTTAAAGCTAATTCTAAATGTTAAATCTAAATCTAAATGTTGAATGTTAAATCTAAATGTTGAATCTAAATCTAAATGTTAAATGTAAATCTAAATGTTAAACCCAAATCTAAATGTTAAACCTAAATCTAAATGTTAAATGTAAATCTAAATGTTAAATGTTAAATCTAAATGTTAAATGTAAATCTACATGTTAAATGTTAAATCTAAATGTTCAGTCTAAATCTAAATGTTAAATGTAAATCTAAATCTAAATGTTAAATGTAAATCTAAATGTTAAATCCTAAATCTAAATGTTAAATCTAAATCTAAATGTTAAATCTTAAATCTAAATGTTAAATCTAAATCTAAATGTTAAATCTAAATCTAAATATAAAATGTTAAATCTAAATGTTAAATCTAAATCTAAATGTTGCTTTTACAAATGGCAAGAGATATGTTAATTGGCCACGCCCCATGATTACAATTGGCTGGTACTTAGTGGGGGGCTGGACTGCGTGCTGTGATATTCCCTCGCCAATATGGAGGATTTACCTTTAATGATCCCAAATATAAATGTTAAATATGAAATATATATCTCGCACTCTAAATATGAAACTTCACAGTTAGATAGGGCTCAGGGACAACTTTCCAACGACCCCTCGTTTAACATAATAGCCCCGGCGATCCAGAGTTATTATCCAAAAACCATTCACCTCGCCCGGGGGTACTTTAGTCCCCCACGGAACATGCTCGTGGTTTTTCTAGGCGGCGCAACCACCAACCACCAATCTAGGAGCAACCACCAATCTCTGTGAAACTTCACAGTTAGATAGGGCTCAATGAGACCTTTCCAAAGATCCCTCGTTTGCCATAATACCCCCCGTGATCCGGAGTTATTAAATCTAAATGTTAAATCTAAATCTAAATGTTAAATCTAAATAACTTAATATTTAGATTTAATATTTAGATTTGGATTTAACATTTAGATTTAACATTTAACATTTAGATTTAGATTTAACATTTAGATATAGATTTAACATTTAGATTTA
>JBBIGA010145160.1:0-19517 GCA_037576975.1 Alestes dentex | reverse complement strand
TATATATACACTACTCACAAAAAGTTAGGGATGTATCTTCCGGGTGAAATTTATGGAAAATGTAACAAGTTCACACTACAGTGATTGTCATGGCCACTAGGGAAACAGGACGCACACACACAGACTGGTTGCAAGTGCACAATACCAATTTAATTGTAACTTAAAGTTCCTTGCGGTGAGCGGGCTCACACAACATGACAGTCAGTTCAGGAGTTCATGAAATGCCGGAGGACCTTTTCCTCCAGTTGATCTGAACGTAGATTCCCAAACACGCTGACAGAAACTGAAAATCTGAACAAAGGTTTCCCACTCAGCTCCTTTTGAAACTCCCGCAGTCCTCAGTGAATGATAATCGTCCCGCACCGGGGTCTAGGGCTGTTAAGACAGAGGGAGAGAGTGAGAGATACAAGGATGGAACACACACTCAAGTACCCAGCGCTTCGCATTCCTTCTGTCCTTGACTGCAGGAGCGATACGTCTTTGTAGCTTTCTTGAGTCTTGAAAAGCTCCCTTGGCACGGCCCGTCTGTAGGTAGTGCTTCAACACGACGCGGACAATCATCATCTCAATTCACATCTAATCAGAGACAGGTGGACTTGTCGTTAGGTACCTAGCAACCTGACTTGGTTCAATTGCTCTCTGGGAACTCCCCAGGTTGCTTAGGCACCTAACAACCAACCATACTTACATCAAAACCTCACACACCTGTGCCCAGAGCTGAGTACCCCCCTAATACTCGGGCAACGAGCTCCGTTGTGGCCGTAACTGAGATGGCCCAGGTGTAACAGTACCCACCCCCAGCACCGGCTTCTAGAGAGGGGCGAGGGTTTACCCTGACGAGGGTCTCCTCACTGACCCTGGTCCCCGTGGAGGACGTCCCCGAGGCAAAGGGGCTGGGCGCTCCGGCCGGGTTCTGTGAAAGTCATCTTTCAGTTCTTGGCTCAAAACCTCTCTGGCCGGTACCCAATTCCATTCCTCCGGGCCGTACCCCTCCCAATCCACCAGGTATTGGAGGCCCCCCTTGCGTCTTCGAGAGTCCAGGAGACGTGTCACCCGGTAAGCTGGGGCTCCCTCGATCTTGATAGCCCCGGGGAGCGATGGTTCCACCATCGGGCCCGCCACTGCCGGTTGGAGAAGAGAAACGTGAAAGACAGGGTGAATCCGCGTATTAGATGGTAATCTTAGTTTGAACGTCACAGGATTCACCTGTCTCACAATCTCATACGGCCCCACGTATTTAGGGGACAACTTGCTGGAAGGCAGCCTCATTTGCAGGTCCCGTGTGGAGAGCCAAACCCGATCTCCTGCTCGGTAAACCGGCGCCTCCCTCCGTCGTCGATCCGCAAATCTCTTGAATCGCGCCACCGCCCTGCTGATGGACGTGTGCGCTCTCTCCCACACACGCTTTGCCCTGCGAAACCAACTATCTACGCTCGGTACGTTCGAGTTGGCTCCATCCCAGGGGCAGAGCGAGGGCTGATGCCCGAGCACACATTCCAACGGCGTTAGCCCGGTAGCAGAGTGACGCAAAGAGTTCTGTGCATATTCCGCCCAGCCAAGAAACTGCCCAGTGGTGCTGCTGCCCATGGCAATACACCCGGAGGAACCTGCTTAACTCCTGCACCGACTGTTCCGCCTGACCATTAGACTCAGGGTGATACCCTGAAGTCAGGCTGATGGATGTCCCCAATTTCTTAAAAAACACTGCCCAACCCGCGAAATAAATTGGGGACCCCGGTCGGAGAGGATGTCCTCTGGTATGCCATAATGCAGAAACACCACCCGAAAGAGTTCCTCGGCTACTTCAAATGCGGTGGGAGCAGAACGAAAAGGAAGGAACCAGACTCCCTTAGAAAATCTATCTACTACCACTAAGATAGTTGTGTACCCTTTAGATACCGGGAGGTCCATTACAAAGTCCACAGCAATGTGAGACCATGGCCTCTGCGGTACCGGCAGGGGCATTAATTTCCCGGCAGGTAACTGACGTGGTGTTTTGGAAACGGCGCATATGGAACAGGACTGAACAGACCTTTCCACATCCGCTCTCATTTTAGGCCACCAGTACTGACGATTTATCACGTTGAGGGTCCGTTGGACCCCAGGATGCCCTGTTGCAGGAGTAGAGTGCGCCCATTCTATTACTTTGCTCCTTAAATTTTGGGGTATAAACTGTTTACCTTCAGGGCTCACTGGGGTGATAGGTTGTTGAGCATTTTGTCTTTGTATCTCCTGGTCTAATTCCCATTCTATGGGTGCTACTATAAGGTGGAATTATCGGTGAATTAGATTCGACGTTCTTTGTACTAGGATATCGTCTCGATAGGGCATTTGGTAATTGAACCTACTAAAGAATAACGCCCACCTAACCTGTCTGGGACAAAGCCTTTTTGCCTGCTGGATGTACTCCAGATTTTTATGGTCTGTATAGACCGTAAATGAGTGTCTGGCTCCCTCCAACCAGTTCCGCCACTCTTCTAACGCCGCTTTAACCGCCAGCAGTTCTCGGTTTGCAATATCATAATTTTTCTCCGCGTCAGTCAGCTTCTTAGAAAAGAAGGTGCATGGATGTAACCTGTGAGGGGACTCTTCTTGGAGGGTGGCCCTCTGGTCATTGAGGTTCTGGGGTACAGAGTTACGAGCCACTACACAGCGACTCAGTTAATCCATAGGTTTTTTAGGTCTGGAGAAAGTGCAGGCCACTCCATTCGAAGTACCCCAGTCTCCAGCAGCCGCTCCCTAATGATGCGATGAGCTGGAGCATTGTCATCCATGAAGATGAAATTAGGCCTGTGTTGTTCATGCAGGGGCACAATGACTGGATTTATGATGTTATTCAGGTAGTATGGGCTTGTCACTGTACCATTCACAAAGTGTAGGGCAGTTCTGTATTGACTAGACAAACCTGCCCACACTGTAACACCACCACCACCAAAGGCTTGCCTGGCTGGCAAGCTAAGTGGCCACTTCCGTCTGAGAACATCCAGTTTGAAGCCTCGCAATGGCGAGGTACTTTTGATCAATTGTTAGGTGTCGTCTTGGTCTCATGATGTCAAAATGTGAACAGCATGATGAGGAGGACTGTTTAAATACTAATTCTGACTGAACCAGGAAATGTATTGGTCGATTCATGGATCAACAGGTTGTTGAGAACAGCAGTTTGTGTAAAAATTAATGAAACACTGAGTTGGATATGTGCTTTCAAACATTTAGGGATTACATTAAGATTAATTCACATTAAGATCACCTGTAAAGGTTATAGTGCATTTTAGGTTCATCCTGACATTTCACCCGAAAGCCGAATATATATATATGAATACACCAAAAGAGACTTTAAAAATCATTTACAGTTGGAGACAGCCAAAATACTACTTGTTAGGCAAAATGAACTGGTGAATCATTAAGAAACAAGAAAGCAGTGTTAATTTAGCTATAAGAAACTAACTTAATATTTTTAAAAGCTATAAATTTAAATTGTATTGAGCTGAAATTGCCTGGCAGACAGAAGAATACAACAGTGAATAACTGAAAGATATATTGATTATCAGTACAAACCAAAGAACAAGTTTATATGTGTCAGAGACTAACATGATGAGAAGAATCCTGACCTCAACAGAACCTCACCACAAGATGGAGATCACTGATAAGTCTCCACCAGACTACAGTTTGCTACAATCACATGAAATGACTGTGTAGTTTGACTGTGGGTCTCGTATATGATGCTGAACAAATGATCTGTGAAACTGCTATTTCACACACCATGGATGAAAAATCTTAAAAGTGGGTGAAAATGAGAATAAACTGAGGAAGTAAGGATAAACAAGAAGTAAGGATATCCGCCCAAAGGGTGTTCATAATAATTAGCACATTATATAATTACATTTTTTATTTTCTAAATATAAACTCAGCTTTCAATAAGATTTGTATTTTCATTAATAGTTAATAAGTGTTTATTTACTTCTTAAATGTGCAAAAATATATAATTTAGCCAGGACGGCCTTCATTTTTGCATGCAATTGTGAAACTTCTTCCCAACAGATAGAAACAGATGCATCATTTAATAATTTTCTCCATATTTACTGCATTAACTACAAGCTGGCTGAAGAAACAGCACTGCAAGACTTCAGTGTGAATGGTCAGACACATTTACTGGACATGTGTTCATTGTTGTGAGCTTGTAGTCTAGTGGTTAGGGCATTCACACGGTGTGCTGTGGTGTGTTCATGTATGACAGAATGGTCACTTCAAATTCACAAATCACTGTGTTTCTACATACGGCTTGGGTTACTGTTTGAATGTTTATCAGTGTTTACACATCACAAAGTCTTTTGTTGTAATAAAGTGATGAAAGCACGTTTTCCAAGAGCACTGTTTTTATTTCAATTGGCTTTTATTACCACAGATTTATAATCACATTTTCAGAGTCACAATGAAAGCTTAATAAATTGTGAATGCACATTAGACTACATCTCAGCTTATGGTTAAGACTGGAAAGAAAGACTTTAACACTAATCTGCCAGTGTTTTTCATGAAGACTGCTGGGTACGGTGGTCATGTTTAAACATGCTGGCTTGGACAGGGGCTTTACCATTCCTTCTTCTGTTAAAGGAAAAAGACAATGTTTACAAAGTGTAGAGAAATTTGAGAAATGGTGCTGCCTTGTATTATTGTTGTGAAATGACTGTCGATGTCTACCTTTTCTGTACGACTTTCCTTGATCCAGGAGATGACATCCTTGATCCAGTTCATTCTTGATCCAGCTTCAGGCGACACACACACTACCTTATTTTCCTTCAAGGTGATCCTGGAGAAATGAGAAGAGTTAATTTATCCCAGCTTTTTGACACTGGGGTTGTTTTCCAAAGTAACATTTTATTTTGCCTTATATTTTCTGTTTGAAACATTTCATTACCCATGTTTCAGGTTTTATGGTCTGCTTTGACACATACAGATTATTAAACCCCTTAAACCCCCAGCACATATTTGTTTTAGGGCTAAATAAGCTTATTACTGTCAGTATCAGTTACTACTGGGAATCAACTAGGCACGTAAAATGTTATGAACAGGCCTGAAATGAAGGACGCACAGGATTTCAGTGTTGCGACAGTTTGCATGAGGAAGCAGGATCTCAATCCTCTTGAAGAAACTAGAATGGATCTGGGTGCTTGTGGTGGTCAGACAGCGGCATCTATTACTAGTCCCAGTGCCCTCCAAGGGTAGGGCTACAGAGTGAGAGTTTAAGTCATTAAATAAAATAAATAACCACTTCACTCACAGCATTAGATCTCTGTTCCGTTAAGTGAAAAGCACAACATGAACCAGTCCCTCACGTTTCATGGTTAGGGTGGGTGTTCAGGTGTTACTGGATATCTGGTTGTATCACACAATGTGTGATATGGTAACAGTCCTATACATCTGAATGATGATCTTTAAATGGATTTTATTACACCCCAGAAAATTTTCCCCCATAACACATGATTGTTTGTTAAACCAGTCTTAGTCATGAAGACAATGGCATAAACCTTGAGTATGCCTCCAAAAGAACAATGCAGTGTCCCCTACATTGTCATAAGTTTAATGACCTACTTTTAGAAATAAATAAATAGATGGTTCTTAAAAAAATAATTGGATTAGAACGTTACACCATGAGAAGGTTTAAAAGAGTTCTTCACACGTACATGCAAAGGTCGTAGAAGAACTAAAGTAGAGTATTTATGGGAAAACTCAGAGTTTTTAGAGAGTATTTTGATCTGTCAACCCTTACCAAGTAGGCTGGCAAAGCAGCAGAGAGCGGTGGCTGTCACCAGTAGAGTGGCATTGTGGTGCTGTAGGACTGAGGATGATGGTCTGGGACAAACAGAGCGCTTTGCAGGTATATGAAGGCCAGAAGAGGAAGTAACGGACATATATGGACATCTAGTCTTTGAGGAATGCCAATGGGGGGGTATTGGCATTCCTCAAAGACTAGATGTCCATATATGTCCTTTATTTCCTCTTCGGGCCTTCATATACCATTAAACCCATAAAATTCAACTGATCATGGCTGGCCAGTTGTCATCTTGGCTCTCATATTGACTACATGACTGATGAAAACACTGGTCTAAAACTAATGAAGGGTAATTTGTTGGCAGCTGTTTCTGAGATGCTGGGTTGAGGCAGCATTCTGAAAGGAAGAGACTGAATGGTCTGGTCTCTGCCCACTCCATCCGGGAAATGGTCAGACCAGGTGAATAGGGGGAGGAACTCACCTGGTCTCAGCAATGCCTCCACCATCCTGCTGACCATTTCCCATCTTTTACTGACAGCTCACATCCAGTTGGGCCACAAACGGGTCATGACTAGGGATGCAACGATACAATTTTTTACAAACCAATACGAGTACGAGTATTTTTATTTGTGTACTTGCCGATTCCGAGTACCGATACCGATACTTCTTAGAATGGTGTCCGTGCAAGTGCAAGTAATTTGGAGACCAGTTTTATTTTCTCTTCTACAGATTATGACAAGCCTACCCTTAGCAAAAGTAGTATACGTGAAGTTCATTATATTAAGTATGCTTGAGTATAAGTATAGCAAGTATACAGACCATGTTCTTGTAGTATACTAGAAAGTATACTAATTTAATACTTCTGACTAAATTGGAACATTTTTAAGTTTATAAAAGTATACTTTAAGTATACTTTATGAGGTCATTTTAAGTTTGCAAAAGTATACTTTATATACTTTCTATACTTCACTATACTATTCTAAAGTATATAAAATATAGTACATAAAAAGTAAACTTCACGTATACTGCCTCAGTTTAGTATAAAATAGGTATACTCGTAGTACACTTGAATAAACTACTTTTCGCTAAGGGTATAATAAGGCTAAATACAAAAAGTATTAACAGAAGGCTATTCCAAGGCAAAAATAAACCGTTCATTCTTTGAACAAAGCTTTAAGTCCGCGGCACGGTTTAGTTAAACTCGTGCATTATGAACACAAAGCGCTCCGGATTCGCTTCGACTGATTTTACCCTGTAGGCTCGCCGTTATGGCCTTTTCAACCTTCTTTAATTAGATAGATGAATCCAACTGAGCTGAGATATATAAAACTAAATACAGAATTCAATCTGAAGGTTCCCTGTGTAGCAAGGTGCGGCAACAGAGATGTGGCAGGGTTGTTTTGATTAATTTGCAAAAGCTGATTATCGGATAAATTACAAAAAAAAAAGAAGAAAAAAGCTACCTCGGTTGTGTTGTATTTGCTTGCACGTGGAACACTCACACCATCTAAATATTTTTATGGGCTTCTGAAGCTTTTGTGAACAGCTGTGAAAGGTTGGAAACCCCTGTTCTAGACAGAGCTGCTATGAAACTAGTTTTCACAGACCGAATAATTTCATACTAACTGCTACTTAGAACTAATACTTTCAATATCTAAACACATAAATGTTTAATTTACCGAACTGAGAGGAAAAAAAAGCTTCACAACATTTACAGCTTCTCCTTAGCTCCTATCTGCAATCTCGTTACATAACACACTGTTGGTAATATTACAATGTTTCTAAAAAAGCTATACATCCAAACAAAACCTCTGCACTCTACTGGCAAAAAATGCTTTCTTGACTTTCCCCCCACAAACTCTTTTTCTTATTATGTGAACAGAAGATAGGGAGGAAACATCCAACAAAAAGCAGCTGACACAACAACAACCATAAAAAAAAAAACAACACAAACTGCAGCATGTTCCTCCTCCTTTAGCTAAAAAGAGCCTCTAAGCAGAATTAAAAGATGGCAGCATGGAACAGCTTAAAGTGCCACAGTGGAGTTAGACAAACCTTAGCTGACTTCAGCACATTTATCTGTTCCTCATTCACAGTATCTTTATTTTTCTCCAGGAAACCCTCACACTGATACTCAGTGATACTCACACTGATAAGTGAAAAAACAGAAAATTCTGATTTTTATTATCTTGGTTTATGCAGATATCTTTGTGTACCCTGTCAGCAAAATGCAGGATGATGAAGGCCTTGTTAGACATGCGGGGTTTTTCAAAGTGGGCACTCGTCTTTAAGTGGGTGTTATGGAGCATCTGTGCCCACGAGTCATCCGACCCTCCAGGCATCTGAAGAGGCAGCAGTAGGTACGGAAATGAAAATAATCAATAAAATAAAAGTGACAAAACAGCACTATTTCCTCATCTACACAAGTCTTTCTCCTGCACAAATAAATTCATGAACGATGTGACCTCAGCATGAACGAATAAACATTTACCATACACTCTTCATCAAGCAGACTCAACAGCCCCATCTTGGCCTCGAACAGGTTAGAACATGGTTGGTTGTCATAGAAATCGATGAGTGTCCATGGGATCTGTTCTTTCAAGTATTCCTCTTGCTCCACTTTGAACACATGCTGGACAGAGAAGGCTTTGGCTAAGCAATAATACAAACATACTTAAGGTGTTTTGGAAACAGTGTACACTTTTTGTTCACACAGCAAGCCCACACAACACAAAACCCCACTTACCAAGTTCAACAGCTGCTAGAGCTTCTCATTGGCATAGTTAATGCAAAACTGCTCAAAACTGTTGATTTCAAATGTTTCAAACCTGGACCACAAAGTACAACACTTGTTAGCAAGCAATGAACGTCTCACAATTAGAAAGAAGGCTGTATTGCATTCTCAACCTAATGCATGCAAAAACTTTCACTTGCCCATAGATGTCTAGCACACCGATGAAGGACTGCTGCTTGCTGGAGGAATGCAGAGACTACTCGGCTGTGGCCAAAGGTTTGTTGAAGGTTTCTGTGGCAGTTTTCAGCTTTTTATGACACAACCAGTGAGCCATCATCAGCTCACTGAAAACAGTCAGGTGGAGGTTTTCAGCCTGAAATGCACAGAAACCAAATCAAAAAAGAGAAAACATGTCAGGAAAATACTTGCATATTCAATGTACATGAGCACTGTGTCCCTTGTTGAAAACAAAAACATACAATAACTTTTTTTGTACAAAATTCAAGCCACTACTACGTTTTCAGATTTTGAAGAACGTCTGCAATGGTTTTGGGGTGCAGTTGCGTGGCACTAGATGGTAGGGTGCAAGTTTCAATTACTTGTTAGCAACATTAGTCTTGGAACTCCAGTGCAAAACAAAATAAGAAAACTTCAATCACCAAACCAGTTTTAGGTGAAAGGTTTAGGATAAATGGGTAAATCAGATTTTTGTCAGATTCTCTGTGCAATACATTAATTAAAGTCTGGAAAAACACACTGAATGGGGCTCTACTGCAGTTTTATTGTCCTTCCCAAACTCACAAAAACGCTGCTGCTCCCTGATCCCGTCCCGACCACTTCCACACTGCCCGGGTGAAGAATGGCTGCCAGGCTTTGAAACAAATCCAGCTGTTGTCTTTCATCAATTCCTGCAATGAAAAAGAGACTCGTGCAACAAAAAGTTCTCACGTGAATGTGGTTAACTTGATTTTGTGAAACACTAACTCAGTGAGACTGACGCAGGCATCCTCACATTAGAACCCACATCAGCTGAAACAGACAGGTTCTAATGCAACACAAGTATTTTTACACAGAACTGAGAAATGTAATCTGGAATCTAGAGATTACATAAAAAAACTCCTGGTTCTTCATCCAATAAAGAACTAACATCTAGTGACAACAGATACTTTTCTGCAAATTTGTGACATCAAGATAACAACGATTATGCCCAGCAGTTGACGTCATGTTAGTTTAGTAGTTTGGTAAAAATGCTGACATTCGACTGTTTTTAATGTTTTTATGTACAAATTTCACCATTGTCCAGAACAACGTGGGGCCATATATGACAATTACCACAGACATTGTAAATTATCACTAACACAGACCAAACCTTGAGAGGCAAGAACCCTGAGACAATTATAATGTTCTTACAATGAACAGGCAAAACTACAGCTGAACTGCCAAAGGAAATACATTCCAGCATGTCAGTCAGAATACGTACATACCTAACTGCAGAGCACAGGGCTGGTAAAAAATGTGGTAGTTGCGCTCTTCACTCGCCTGACATAGAGAAACAAACATTGCACTAAAAAGAAGAGAAAAGACAGGGAGCAAACAATCATTCAAAATTATAGAAGGGGGGTACCCTTTCATGTGAACAAAACAGACTGTCAAATTTAAAAGCAGAAATAAAGTAAACATTTTACTTTTTCAATATGTATTTAAAAATACATATTGAATGATATACAGTTATGTGCAAAATAATAGCAGTCTAACATTACTAGTTACTGTACTGATTTAGTACTGATTCAAGTATTGATTTTGGCAGAAATGATGACACAATATGGGAACAAATTCATGACTAGGTGTAGCAGAGTAATGGCCAACCAACAGACTTAACAGACATGACATGCATGCTGCTAATTGGGGGTAACTGACTCATTTAATGAAAGGGGTGTGTTCAAATTAATAGCAGTGTGGAGTTCAGTTAGGGAGGTCATTCAATCTGTGAAGAAATGAGTGTCAATTATGGCTCTTATTTAAGGAAGGAAGGCAGCAGATGTACCTGCTGGTTTTAGCCCTTGATCAATGAGTAAAATGGGTCTTTCTAGACATTGCACTGAGAGAGAAAGAACTTTGATCAAAAAGTTGGCTGCTCAGCTCAATAGATCTCAAATGCTTTGAAATGGGAAAGAAAACCTGAAACACATGGTAGAAAAAGGAATACTACCATCCGCCTAGATCACAGAATAACAAGAATGGCAAAGAAGCATCCAATGATCAGCTCCAGAGAGATCAAAGAAGATCTCCATTTACCTGTGAGTACTTCAACAATCAGAAGACGCCTATGTGAAGCCAAACTATTTGCAAGAAACCCTCGTAAAGTACCACTGCTGAAAAAAAGACATGTATTAAAAAGGTTACAGTTTGCCAAAGAACACATTGACTGGCCTAAAGAGAAGTGGCGCAATATTCTATGGACAGATAAGAGCAAGATTGTTCTTATTGGGTCTAAAGGCTGCAGACAGTTTGTGAGACGACTCCCAAACACTGAATACAAGACCGTAAAACATGGAGGTGCAAGCATAATGGTTTGGGGATGTTTTTCTCATGCTTTGGAGTGGGGCCCATTTATCGCAAAACAGGCACCATGGACCAGTTTCAGTACCTAAAAATACTGGAAGAGGTCATGTTGCCTTAAGCTGAGGAAGAAATGCCCTTAAAATGGGTATTTCAGCAGGACAACGACCCCAAACACACCAGGAAGCGGGCAACATCCTGGTTGCAGACCAAAAAGATTGATGTCATGAAGTGGCCAGCCTAATCCCGGACCTCAATCCAATTGAGTATTTGTGGAGTGACCTCAAAAATTCTGTTTTTGATGCAAAACCCAAGAATGCAGAAAATCTGTGGAATGTAGTCCAGTCAGCTTGGGCTGCAATTTCTGTTTGCAGGTGTCAAATGTTAGTTGACTCCATGCCACACAGATGTAAAGCAGTGATCAGAAATAATGGTTATACAACTAAATATTAGTTCAGTGCTTAAAGGAAAAGCTAAATCTTCATTTCATTTTCAGTTTATACTGTAAATATTCCAGTTTGTAAATGAAAATGCAGACACTGCTATTTTTTGAACAACCTAAAATTCTTTGTCTTCATTTTCAGTAAAAAAAAAGAAAAAAGAAAAGAAAAGAAAAAAACTGTTCATGTTTTCATTTGGAATTGAATGTGCACGGCTCCCAGTGACTTTGTATATATGGAAATAAATGCTATTAGGAACATGGACCTTTTCCTCTGTTGTTTTAAACACACTGCTATTATTTTGCACATAACTGTATGTAGTCTTATAGCAGATGCGTGTAGAGGAACCAGGGGATAGGTGTAGAAAAACCAGTCAGTGAGTGCAGTGGAATCAAGGAATGGGAATCAAGGAACCAATGAACACGTGTTGAAGAATCAGGCAGTGTAGAACCAGGGAATGAGTGTAAAAGATCCAGTGAATGAGTGTTACATAACCAGGGTGTGAAAGGTTTTCAAAAATTAGGCATTAAAACACTGACAGTTTGTTCCTCGCCAGCTGCGTGAAGGTCAGTCCAGTCAAGATGAACCGGACACATGGGGTGAAGTTCAGCCTGAACAGCTTCGTAGAGATCCTGGCTGTAATCTTGGGAATTTCTACAGTGGGTGAGTCCTTTTGGTCACAGTTTCGACGGTATATTACAGTACATCCATGTGCAAAACATAAGATGTATTATCATAACTGTGCATGCTTTGAAATGTCTTTTGTCAAATGTATTAAAGACTTTGCAAATAAAATGGCATTTAAGTCAAAACTTCATCCAAGCTTAATTTGTGAAGACTGAAGTATTTGATCAATGTTCTCAATGTAGGTCTTTGTCAAAGCTGCGTTTTAAATGATGCATGTCAGCACATTGTCTTGATTGATGGAGACTTCACTGGAAGAGTACGCTGGCCCAATGAGACCTGTTGTAAGCCTGGTTTAAGATCATTCCTTTGATTATAGCCAAGTTGCAGCAATGCAGTGATCAGTAAAAGAGATTCCATTCTTTCTTTTCTTTCTTTCAGCAAACAGGACAGATGTGGTCTGTGTTTTATCATTTAATACGATTGACCCCTCTGGTAAGTTTGGCTTAATCTGACTGGCCCATTGGCGAACATGGTCACTTTCCGCATCGCTCCCATTCAGGTTGTACATAAGGGGGTTACACTGCCATGCTGAATTTCCAGCTTTACGTAAATGAGAACCAGGAGAGCTTAGATCAGATCAGGGTGGGATGTGTTCCATGACATTCTCTAGAAATGCAGGAATACCCCAAAAAAAAGGATAGCCAAGATGGCAGACGCTTGAAAAAGACATGAAAACTGCATCAGCATGGATCGTTGTCTATATGTTACATCGACTTCATTGAGACAAACCCCTGTAGATAATTTTTGAGCCCTTCAGTGGGGGAGTTTTTAACAGTTCTACCCGCTGCTGTGTGAATTTTTTTGCTCATGCGGCAGCATTCCACATGAAAATTCAACAATCTGTTATTTTGTACAATGAATTGTTCTTGTATTTACTCCGGTCACGCCATAAATATCTTCTCGTCAGTGAGATGATATTCTCCTCGTTGCTGGTGTCACTTATTTGACTTTGACTCGTTCTTCAGGATGATTATGTTTGTTGTACAACAGCACAAGCTATGATTGCTATGGTTAGAGTGTCATAGTAGTTTTTAATGAGAATGGGGGAATGATAAGAACTTGTTAAAAAGACATTTTATGAAGGCATGACACGGAAACAACAGCCTGGCAGGATTATTTGCAGGTATTATTTTGACGCATGTCAAGTATTCTCAACAGCTGTGAAAAATGTACAGATTTTTTTATACAGCGTTACTGCATTTTTTTCATCGTGCTCTTCATTGTCCTGCACGGCGCTCCATCTGTCTGTTGGTTCGTCGACTGTTGGGCCACAGCCTGAGTTTAGTGTGATTTAGTAACTGATGGATTGCCAATTTGGAAAAGTAGTCTGTCTACCCCTGCAGGAAGGAGGATGGTTGGTGACGACAGCACTTAGAAATGCACATGCATGAGCAGGAGGAGCATATTTCCCCTTTTAACCATGAACTGTGCATTCAGAACACGTAAACGTCAAGAAAACCCAAAACAAAAACACCTAAAACTGAGTTTACACTTTGCATGAATGTGTTCCATAAGTCGAGATTTTAGATTGCTCATTTGGACTAGAATCAACTTAAAGATATGGTTGTAGTATGATGAGGCTGTATGACCGAGAATTCTAGGTAGAAGTTCGGGGCAGGTTCTACTTTAAGCGTGAAGGCCGGCCCCCCCTTGATGAACAGTGATAGGACTGAGGCACAAGGAGGCTTTGGTTCTTATAATTATTTCATAATTACATTCCTTTAGTGTTCCACTGGAGCTACAAGATACAATGTGTAGTAAATGTGAAAAATCCAGATAAATGAAAGTTGGAGAAAATCATTACAGTCGTAGGTCCAGAATTGCTCTTTTGTTGGGGGAGAGGACTCAGTTCCTCCTTCGCCTCTTCCCTCTCTTTTAAACTCTCTTGCACTTTTTTTTTTACAGATAACATATCCTACACAACACCAGCGCTGAGTACAACAACACGTATGTACATGACCGATATTCATGATGTTCGTGCTGCAGATGAATCTTAAACTTTCTAACTGGCTAAAGCATGAAAAGCTATAAAAGGATTTTTACCAAGTGAGAAGATACATGCTGGACAATGATACATTTATATGAATATTCAGTCCTGCAAGGCATTACTCTGATTCCTCTCTTTTAAAGGTGAATTGCATACTTAGGAATGCCTCTGTGGAAAAGATACTAATATGTCAAGTATGCTCAATAGCTGTGCAAAATGTAGCGATTTTTATACAGTGTTTCTCACCAAACAGCGAGCCTGCATTTCATTGTGTTGTGCTCTTGAGTGTCCTGCACGGTGCTTGCTCCGCCCATCAGTTGGTTCGGCGACTGTTTACATGCAACCCGAGTTTAGTGTAATTTAGTTATTGATGGACAGTCAGATGTATAAAAGTATCAATATAAAACTTTAAATGTAAAGATGACGGCGTATCAGATATTACATCAGCAGTTAGAACGTGTTAGAATGTGTTAGAACTAATGCTGGGCAACAATTACATTTTTTAAAATCGCGATTACTCGCATGGTTTTCTCAAATTAATTGTGATTAATCTTATTGTTAAAATCAAAATTAAATAATTAATTGAAAAGTAGTGTATTGCGCACCTTTATTTTTAAAGTACTGCTACATGAACAAAAGTGCAACAATATTTGGTTTGCAAACACTTTAAACAAGGAGCTTTTTAACAGCAGTGTTCCCTTTAACACAGTAACACAGCTGCAGTTCAAATATTAAACATCAATGTAATCAAGTCAAATATAAGACTAAAATTATCTGTCATTGCCAGGGCATTCATGTTTTATCTAGTTTGTTATAGAACAACAGGTTACTCTCAGAGTCCAGAGCATGGTGGGCGGAACCATTATAGCAGCTGCAAAGGGGGACCAGCTCTATATGAAACTCTATGTAACTGAATGCAGTGTCATTAAAATCTCTGTTGGTGTAACGGTCAGGCGTCCCATTACATTTGTCCAAATAATAAATGTTACCTGCGTTAATGCGCGATAAAATAATTGTCGGCGTTAAGTAAATACTGCGTTAACATGAAAAAACCTATTGATAATAATAATAATAATAATAATAATAATAATAATAATAAAAATAAAAATAAAATGTATTACATGTACATGCATATTTCTGAAAACGGAGATTTACCATTTCTATTTTTTTTTTAAATTGCATTCACACGAGCACGTCATCAAAAATATCTCCGTCCACACGCAATCGCAAAAAACACTGTCAAAAGCATGCCAAGGCAGCAGGCGGCGATATAATCTTAAACCATATAGCACTGGTGACCAATCAGAAGCCTTGGATGGGGACGTCATTAGCAGAGACTCTGTGTTGAATGGACTCTGACGTCTATGTCCTTCATACTGGAGGGACAGAAACTCCTCCTGGGTATAGGCCAACACTCCTAATGAAGTTTTCCACTTTGCATGAATGTGGGCAATCAGTTGAGACACGTTTATTGGCCAGATTTTAGATTGCTCATTTGGGTCAGAACCAACTTAAACATATGTAGTAGGATGAGACTATATGACTGTATGAGCAAAGAGAACTCTTAAGAATTCTAGGTAGAAGTTCGGGGCAGGTTCTACTTTAAGCATGAAGGCCGGCCCCCTCTTGATGAACAGTGATAGGACTGAGGCACAAAGAGGCTTTGGTTCTTATAATTATTTCATAATTACATTCCTTTAGTGTTCCACTGGAGCTACAAGATACTATGTGTAACAGTTGTGAAAAATTCAGATGAATGAAAGTTGCTTCTCAGTTGAGAGAGAGGATACAGTTATTAACTCCTACATCTCTTCCCTCTCTTTTAAACACTTTTTTTCAGAATCCAGCACCAAAACAACCCCGATTACGGAACCATGTAAGTACATCAGAGATGTTCACAAGTAATTTTACCAAGTCCAAGTCAAGTCTCAAGTCTTTGTGCTCGAGTCTAAGTCAAGTCTCAAGTCTTTGTTTGTGCGACTTAAGTGTGACTCGAGTCCGAGTCTCAGACTCGAGTCCCCATCCCTGACGTACATGACTGATCTTCACAATGTTCATGCACCAGATTCATCTTAAACCATGAATTATGATGCCGGCTAATGCATGAAAGAAATGAATGAAAAGGGTTTTATGGCTCTTAATAAATGTTTTTCACCAAGTTTACTTTTGACCTGAGTGAGAAGATAAAGAGCATTCAGAAAGTATTCAGACCCCTTTCAATTGTTCACCATTTGTAATGTTGCAGCCATATGCTAAAATCATTCAAATTATTTTTTTTTCCTCATGAATACACTCAGTACCCCATAATGACAGCACAAACACAGAATTATAGAATGTTTAGCAAATTTATTAAAAAAGAAAAACTGAAATATCACGTGCACACAAATAATCAGACCCTTTGCTCAGTATGTAGTAGAAGCACCTTTTTGAGCTAATACAGCCATGAGTCTTCTTGGGAAAGTTTTTCACACCCGGATTTGGGGATTTTCTGCCACTGTTCTGTGCAAATCCTCCACAGCTCTATCAGGTTTGATGGGGAACGTTGGTGTTCAGCCATTTTCAGGTCTCTCCAGAGATGTTTGATTGGGTTTAAGTCAGGGCTCTGGCTGGGCCATTGAAGGACATTTATGGAGTTGTTCCTAAGCCACTCCTGTGTTGTTTTGGCTGTGTGCTTAGGGTCATTGTCGTGTTGGAAGGTGAACTTTTGACCCAGTCTGAGGTCCTGAGCACTCTGGACTAGGTTTTCATCCAGGATATCTCTGTATTTTCCCCTTCATCTTTCCTCCAACTACAACCAGTCGCCCAGTCCCTGCAGCTGAAAAACAACACCACAGCATCATACTGCCACCTCTGTGCCTCACTTAGAATTCAGGCCAAAGAGTTCAGTCTTGTTTTCGTCAGACCAGAGAATCTTGTTCCTTGCAGTCTGGGCCTCCTTTAGGTGTTTCTTTGCAAACTTTATGCAGGTTTTCATGTGTCTTGCACTGAGGAGAGACTTCCGCTGGGCCACTCTGCCATAAAGCCCAGATTGGTGAAGGGCTGCTGGTGATGGTTGTCCTTCAGGAACTTTCTCCCATTTCCACAAAGGCTGTCTGGAGCTCAGCCAGAGTGATCTTTGGGTTCTTGGTTAGCTCTCTCACCAAGGCTCTCCTGCCCCGATTGCTCAGTTTGGTCAGGTGGCCAGCTCGAGGAAGAGTCCTGGTTGTCCCAAACTTCTTCCATTTAAGGATTATGGAGGCCACTGTGCTCTTGGGAATGTTAACTTCAGCAGATTTTATTTGTAGCCTTGCCCAGATCTGTGCCTTGCCACAGTCCTGTCTCTGAGCTCTTTGGGCAGTTCCTTCAACCTCATGGCTTAGTTTGTGCTCTGATATTTACATTTACATGACGCTCTTATCCAGAGCAACATACATCAGTGCTCTGTAGTCTGCATCTGTTCCTTAAACCTGTAAAGCTAAACCTAAATCAATGTCTGCTATTCAACCAAGTTACTGCAGGCTAAGTACACCTAAACAAAACCTGTCAAAGAAAGTCAGAGGTTAAGGCAAATATATGCACTGTGAGCTGTGAGGCCTTTTATAAATAGGGGTGTGTCTTTCCAAATCATGTCCAATGAATTTCATTTAACACAGCTGGACTCCAATCAAGGTGTAAAACCATCTCAAACATGATCAAGAGAAATGGACGGCACCTAGGTTAAATATGTCACTGTCACAGCAAAGGTCTGAATATGTATGTCCATGTCATATTTCTGTTTTTTTTTTATAAATTTGCAAAGAATTATATAATTCTGTGTGCTGTCTTATGGGGTACTGAGTGCAGATTCACGAGGAACAAAAATAATTTACATAATTTTAGCATAAGGCTACAACATGACAGATGGTTAAAAATTGAAAGGGGTCTGAAAACTTTCTGAATGCACTGTACATGCTGGACAATGAAACATTTATGTAAATATGCAGCCCTGCAATGCACATTACTCTTGTTCCTCTCTTTTATAGGCAAATCCCATCCAAATTTAGGCATCTGCACAAAAGGTACTTATGTGATCATTAAGTTTTATTACACCCATGCAGCACAGGAGTAACCACACTCTCCTTTATGACCGTTGTGTCATTGGGCATCCACTGGCAGATCTCGGTTGGTGCACTGTTAGACAGTAGGCCATAGATTCTGCTGCCTTAATTTTCTCACACCAGAAATTGGGCTTGTATGAATGTTAAGATTTACATTTACATCAAACTGTTGAGCCATGGGGATGTGCTGTCATCCCACATGCAACAACAGTGTCAGTCCATTCTTTAGTTCCTCCTCTCTGTCCAAAAGTATCCAGACAGTTCTTCTAATGAGTGAGACACAGGTGTTGTATGCAAAGACCCCCATTTACACCTGGTCATTTCATGGTCTTGAGTACCAGGATTATATCTGGATTGGGATCATCCACATAAACATGTAGGTGTGAACGCACCCGAGATGCATGTAAAACAGATTCAAATCTGATTGCACAAACCACTTCAGAAGGTGGTCTTAGAAGCATTTTAGTCAGTTATTTTATATTTTTAGTGTGTATTACTTTGTATTATTACTTTCTAGTTAGGTAAATATTCCACAACCAATAGTGGGATGGTTTGAACACCACTAGTTACATAATATGTTGAAAATAAGTCTATTCATGTTTATCATAAATGAAACATTAAAAAAAGTATAAAATGTGCCATATATTACATGTTTTCTGCTATTCTGTAAATAAACAGTAATTGTGTATTAAAATGTTCCATTCCCTGTTGAGGGAAAGCTGTTGAGGGAATGCGACTTATTTACACCTTGCAGTTTTATGAAACTTACAGAATCATTTCTGGTAAGGGGTCACAAGGTCCTGCTTTTCTCTTTTTACCACAGATAAATTAGAAAGTTTGAGCGATGACCTAAAGAAGCTCTTGGCAAAGCGCCGTGAGTATTTAGTGCCTCACTCCTTTTTTTTTTTCTTCCCAATGACAGTGTGTATGTGTAGTTGTACTATCATCATTCACAGCCTTTTTTTTCTTTTTATTTAAGCATAATATAACAGACAAGACCGGGGGACATAAAGCAGAGGAAGAAGAAAAAGGGGGGAAAAAAAGAAAGAAAAAAAAAGTTGGGGAAATAGTGGGGTAAATTCAACAGAAGGAGGAGGAGAAAGAAAACATAAAATAAAATAAAATGAAGAAAAGGGGAGAAGGAGGATAGAGAGAGGGAGAAAAAAAACAAACCAATAGATAATCTGCATCATACCTGCTGACAAAAAGAGAAAACAAAAGAAGAAACAGCAGCAGAGAAACTGCAGCAACAACCAACATCTGTATG
>JBBIGA010145097.1:0-19526 GCA_037576975.1 Alestes dentex | reverse complement strand
CCCCCCCCCCCCCCCCCCCCCCCCCCCCCCCCCCCCCCCCCCCCCCCCCCCCCCCCCCCCCCCCCCCCCCCCCCTGCTGCCTGGTGTAGGCCGTGGTTCTGCGGTCTTTCCAGAACGCACAGATTTCCAGTCCGCCCCTGCATATGAGCGACACTAAAGTATGTAGGGGTGGCCTGGCAACTCGCTGGGGGGGGGCAATGCTTCGAATGCCCCCCTTGACGCCGGCACAGCCAAGCTACATGTTTTGCCAAGCTCCAAAAATTCCCTAGAACAGACCACAACTCAGAAAGTATGTTTGTCTTATCTGACATCATCACTGCATGTTGGTCTGTTGCAGAAGTGTGTTGCACAAAATTCTGGGTCAATGTGGGGAGTTGTAGCTGAACCAATGAGCATTCATGGACGCTTGTTCCTGTTCTAAAGTCTGGCCATGTACAAAGCAGTTATTGGTTACACACATAACTGCATGCAGTTTAATTCTGCTTTTATGTTATTGAAACATATTGCTTATTTGTACAACAGTTTATTAGGATTATCATTACTTTCTATTAAAGTGTAGGGTATGTATAACGATAAGAACACTTTAATGCAGTAATGCTCAAGACCACTGTAGCTGGAGTGGATGTTCTTCACTGAACTGAACCTTTTGGCCTTTTGCTCTTGGCAGGAAATGCTCATTTCCCTCCTCTGCCCTGCCTATTAAACAGTAATGTATTTCTAGGAAGTGTGAGTAGGCTGAACAGAAAGTAAAAGTAAGTCCATGCTGTACTCAACACTCAGCATTCTCTGTTTTACTTTAACCTTGATCCCCTTAAAGTCTAAGGGTCTGTATGTGGACACATGCTTAATTTTGTCCAAATAATACTTGCAATAGTTAGAATATACTTTAAACTAAATAGTACCAATGTGTCCTAATAAGTAGTAGTTACTACAACATTTTAGAATGACTGAATAATTTGTAGTGGATACTTAGAAATTGAAAGTACTTACTGAATATTTCAGAGTAGGTATAATATAATTAATATTAGATGCTGAATACTTTATAGTTGCAGTAATGTCTGAAAATATAGTACCTATTGATTAATTTTCAGTAGAGGCTGAACAATATGTAGTAGTTACTGAGTGATAGATACATTACCAAAAAATTTGCTGAATAATTGATTGATGTTATTGTTTACGCAGTTGCTTGTGCGATTTTTGAATAATTTCTAGAAAATATTAGTTATTAAGAAGTCACAGAAATTGAAGTAATTTATAGTATTTATTGAAAAAATGATAGTATTCCCTGAATATTTCACAGTACTGCCTGAATAATTGACAGAAGTTGCTGAATAATTTATAGTAGTTACTGAGCAATTTGTAGAATCTTGATAATGAGCCTTAAACTTAAATGATTAGACCATGCAGACTTTAATGAGTTAATATCACATTTGAAAAAAGACATTCAAGACTCCAGTAACATTTATACCATTTTTAAAAAACCCTGTAAAACACCATCTTTTTTCTTGCCAACTTGAATACTTTCCTGTCACCTCACGCACCCCATAACACAAAAATACAGAAAAATTTAACATTTGAAAATGAAAAAAACTCTTTCGGAAGCTCTGACACAAACACAAGAAAAAAAAAAGATTGTTTTCTCAGGTCAGCTTCTGATAACTGAAACGTGCAAAAGGAGCAAAAAGAAAACAAGCTTAGACGTGGTTCTTAGACAAGGTCCACAGACATGGTTCTTAGTTTGGCAGCTTTGGCTCTGACTCATTCAGTCCTGGCAGTGGTTGAGCAATCAAGTCCATTCTTCCCCTAATTTAAGATGATTAATAATACCTATAACTTCTCCTTAATCTCAGGCTGCTGTCAGTTCCAGGCAGGCTGTGTCCAGAAGTTCTGAGGTCTCCTCAGTTGCAATAGTATAAATACTTCATATGACAAAATTGCAAGATGAGTGAGCACCAATTTCAATTTTGGAATACGACTGAATATTTTATTTTTTATCACCTGATTGGACTTTATTATTATCTTTGGACTTCTGTGTAATAAATAGTAAAGGTATGCAGAAGTTATTCCATTGTTAGCTGTATTCCAAAGAGCCTGAAATTATGTATATGACATTCTTTTTTGCCCCCCCACTTTTTTGTCGTCGTACGCTCAGTAAACAGTGACTGAACCGACGAACCCACATCCTGTGTGCATGCATGTACCTGTGTGTGGCGGATGTTGCATTGGCGCATTACTGTAACGTCATGCACTCCCAAAATAAACACGCTTCACTGTGCCCCTAATGAGACGCATTCAAGTCTTCAGCTATGGGTTAGATTTTAACATGGAAAAGTGCTGCTGTATTGACCTGTCCTTTCTGAAAAATAAGAGGACGTTGCTTGGACTGTAAAACTGTAACAAGGGACATAAATGCATGTTCTGTTGATAATGAGATCTCTCAGTGCACGAGTCTCCTTTGAAAGATCAGGTTTCTGCTGGCTGTGTGTGAAGCTGTAGGCTTTTCGTTATAGTCCCCTCCAGAATGCTGTGCTGTCCTGGCCGGGCTGTGATCAACACCCTGCAGGTCCTTCTGTCCTTCAGGAACTCAATGAGAGACTTGTCCATTTCTCTGTTCCCTTCTTTATAGCCGTCCAGGATGAGGAGGCTGTCTGTGTCGGCCAGGAGGACCTTTCTGACCTCAGATGTCTCCAGTCTGGCTTCATTTGGAATCTTTGACTTGACAACTTGAAAAAAATCGCCTGCCGCTCCATCCATGTCCACTAAAATCACCAGCCAGGGGTCAGAGTCTGAGCCATCAGCCCAAGAAAAGGCCAGCTTTCGGACTAAAGCAGATTTGCCACTCCCTTCTTTCCCTTCCAGAAGTACAGTTTCTCCTCTCCGTGGCATGACGCCCTGGATATCATGGCACTGCTTTTCCCTGGAAGAATGATACAGAGATAATTAGCTGCGAGGAACTGCTTGGGTGTGTGAAGGTGTGTGAGATAATCTTCTCTGTAAATTCAATTAAAAGTGATCGTTTATTGCAGAATTGCCTGTTTGCCTTGTTTGTTAGTTTTTGTGTGGCAACCAGCCGAAAGATAAATAAATATTAGTGTTACGACCTGATCAGGGATTTAAACCACCAGTATGCAGTACACTGCAAAGTTACATCATGCTGTCTAAATAAAATGAAGCAATGTGTTAAAAAAGGAAGATATGAGATACTTCGTTTGGCAAGTTATAAGCATATGTTACATTTTGCTCAAAGTAAGGTAGCACTGAAGGTATTCAAGCAGATGACATGATATCTACATATGCCTTTCGCATCAACCGAGTTAAGTCTACACATTATTCATGTCACATTACGAGTGTCTTATGACACTTACATAAGCCATTCATTACAAGTGACACAAATCTAGCCAATCCTATACCTGATCTCAAATTGACAGACTACAGAACTACTTGACAGACATATAATTTACTGAGATGAAAAAGTAAATGAGGAGGGGATTATTCATGTGCTCCAGATTCCAAAATCCTCTCCCTACCTGACAACTGACATGAATCTACATCAATGTTTGTAATGGGTTCTTCCAACAAGCGTCAGCTGCCACAAAGGCCGTTCTGGGTAAATTTCATTTCAGCAAGTATTATGATAAGTGAGATACTCTTGGAATAAACTAAATGAAAAAAAGACTTATCAAGATTTTTATCATGGCTTATGTAGGTGTCATGTAGATTAACAAATGTCACCTTCCGGCAAAGATCTGGCAAGTTACCATCAAAGACACTTTAAGCCGCGAAACACTTTCAGTAATGTTTCATTATCAAGATTTCCAACACGGTGGAACATTTTGGGCACCACAGAATGAGAAAGCAACCACTTTCGAAAAAAAAAAAACATTGTTCCTTCATATTAGGGCACTCTGCATACTGCAAAAATAAAGCACAACTTCTGAGGTCTATTGCAGTATTTCAGTGCTATAGAGGATCTTAGAAATGACAACAAAACTGGAGTTGCAAATACTTTCTCAGAATTGACAGGGTTCAGGGTTACTTCTATTGAGTTTATGGACAAATTCCAAAATCCTCTCATCACCCTTCACCCCCACTATCCAGCCAAACCCCACCCTACCCCCACCCCACCCCTATAGACATTCCAACTGTGTAAGATGTGCTAGACTTTGACTCAGCCAGTAATAATCTCTCTGTTTGCTGACTGTGGAGCATGAATGTATACTTCAGCAAAAAGTAAAAGAAAGCATGTGACAGTTTAACTTCAGTATCTCCAGACTGCATTGTGTCTTCCAGATGGCTTTTTTCTTTAGAAAACTTCAGTTGTGCATTTTTTTTACATCCTGACATGTCAGTTCTTTCCTTTTACCAGTTCACTCACGTGACACTGACTGTTCAGCAGTTCCTTTAGGTCATTCAAATACCATCCAGTTTGTTTTTATCTTTCCTCAGTTTCCATGAGGCCACAGTAGGTCCGATTTTAGGAGACACATAAATGTTCAGTTATTTTAACCCAGTCTGCAGATCTGCAGTGTAAGCTATTTTTAAAACAAGGTGTCACTGGTTCTTTAATAGATGGGATTAGTTTTCCAGTGCAATAAGATTTCTAGCAACTTGGCGATTAAGGGTCTTGCTCAGGAACCCCTTGGTGGTATGCTGAACGTAGGATTCAAACCCATAACCTCTACCCACTAGGCCACCACCACCCTCAAGGGAAGATAAGAGTAATTAGAACTGCTGTTGTACTTTGTTTAAAAAATGGATAACATTTAATGAGCACAGATTTAATAAACCACTGCCTAATTCTAGTCGCAGCTTAGGCCATGTGTGTTTTCTGTTTTTTTTGGTACACAACTACTAGGGTTTTGTAAACTGCATTCTCACTGGCTGCCTGCACATTGTAAAGCCATATTAATGGCAGTTCAAAATAATGAGGTCTTTCAGCTTATTTGATAAACACACCACTTCATTCTAAGGTAATGAAGAGCTGCTATATGCTTGCAAATACTTCCACAATGTAAATCTCAAAGGAAATAATTGTTTTGACTGTTTATGGTCAGTAATGGTGTGTTTTTTTCTGCTGTTTGTGATAATGTTACATAGGAATATGTAGGAACTGCAGCTGAAGGACCAGTTTGAATGTCGAATTTTATTTTAACAGCCCAAGTGAATGGTCACTATACAGGCGAGTCAAACGGCAAGTCAAAGCAGGTTGATTTGTGAGACTTAACCTCTGTACTGTTAGGGTGTAATAGTTTTAACATGAGTTCTACAGACATAATTTAAGAGAGACTTCAACAAAAGGACTTAAAATGACTGTGGTAAACAATGCAGAATGATTAAGACTGGCTTGTCTGTATCTGTCCTAGAACCATATGGACGTCCTGTGGTTTCTGAAGGTCTTACTTGCGACATGCATGAGCACTTGCCTACACAGATTAAACCAAACCTCTCAGTACATACGTCTACTGATACTGACAACAGGCGTTCTTTTTTCCACAAGAGGCATGCTTATGTCTCCTATAGGGCAAACCTCAACCCCCACTTTCACCCTGCGCAAATGAAAGAGTCATACCCGCAGAAAAGGCTGTGCTGGAGCGAGAACCCACTCTTCTCCACCTTTGAGGTGAGCTCTGCATATCTCTGTCTCAACACCTCCCTCAGATTATCTGCGTTCCCCTCACACACTGGAAAAAAAAACCCCACCAGCGTTAGTCACATACAAAGGTTATGAAAAACTTAATCACAAAAAGGCCAAGAGCATTTGGAGCAACTAAGCAACGCAAATATGCAATATGACACATTTCTAGCTGACATCCATCTGATGGAAGGAGACATGTGACAGACTTTCATTCATCAGAATTTCTGTTTTCTTGTGTTTAAACAAGTAACGGTGGAATGTGTCACTTAGTCCTTTAGCCGTGCTAAGGTCACTGTAATGAATGGCCTTGAGTGACATTTTTTCCTTCTCCTTTAAATGTACTGCATTAAAGATATGAAGTTATATTCCAACCGCAGCAACATGTTTTTATACCATTAAAGTGACAGCAATAGCAACACCAGAACATCAGAAACTGTTTAAAAAACTGCTTACCCTCGGATGTAAAAGCAAAAGTATCAGCTTTGTGATCCGACATGTTGGGGAGTAAAGCTGGTGGACAAAAAACAAACCACGCGTTAGATCAAACAGAACTGCTGACAGAACTAGCAGTAATAGTTTTGAACTCTTTGGCTTGTTAGGAATATTCCTTCATTTCTTCAGCAAATTAGGCTGACCAGACTAATCAGAAAGAGATGATGAGCATGGAGGGGTTATAATCTGGTGTCCATTCACTGTGTAACACTCCATTCTCCACTGATATCCTAACACATTATCAGGCATGGGGAGGAAGAAGGGTATATAGAGGGCATGGAGAGGAGTACAGTTGTGAAACGGTTGAGGTTTTGCTTCACGCTGACTCTTCACACTCTCAGATGAGGGGAATTTCTGTGGTTACTTTCTGAATGTCCTTGTTAACCAATCCAATATCAGTGAATACAATCAATTCTGGATTAAAATGGTTGCAACACATGATATGGAGCAAAAGTCCAAGCTCTCTATAGAGTTAATGTTGCCCCTTCTTATCCAGTTTGGCAAACCGACTGAATCACATGAAACCTACAAAGACATTCTTTCAGAGCAAATGTTGCTGGGTTACGCAGGTTTTTCAAAACACTGAAAAAAATCCAATTCAGGCAAACATATCTATGCCTGTAGCAGCCTGTGGTCGAGTTCAAGTTACAACACATCTCAATACAGCCCTGTAAGACAATATGCACACTCCACATCTTTTCACATTTCCTTTTTCTTTGCATCTATTTTGCTATTTACTTTCAGGGGAATTTGCAAAACTTTCTGTGTAACTGAGTACAAACAAATCTGTCTGGTGTTAAATGGTTCAATGTAGAGCCTTAGATTTCTTCACAGTGGTGGTAAACGGAACAGACGTCACGTCCCGCACACAAATGTAGCCATTTTATGGTTAAAATAGAGCTAGATCTGGGAAAAAAAATTGTGGCGAGAATTGAAATTTTCATCTGATAGTTTTTGATCTGTGTTCTTACTGCATCTACATTATTATTGTAAGGACAGGGGGGTTTCGCTGCAAACAAGTCATATAGACATTCAAAGTGAAAGGAAAAAACAATCGAGGGTCTTGGTGCAACTCAAGAACAAGAACAGAACATAAAGACGACAGAAGTGCCAACAGGACAAAAGTGTAAAGAGAGCAAGAAAAACACAAGAGCAGCAAAACAACAGGGCAAGACATTATTCAGTGCAGCCGACGTTTAAATTTAATACAGCTTTGTGACAGATACTGTGTTCTAGAAGTGGAGTTGTTAGGTGTAAAAAATGCAGAACAGAGGTATAACAGCAATAAAAAATTGTGCAAATAATAACAGCAGCAGGACAGAGAATGTGCAGTATATAACAAATAAAGGGGTATTTACAGTGGCAGTTGGTGTGTAAGAACAACAACGAATGAAATCCATTTAATTTGCAATGAAAAATGCACTGTAATGGACATATTTTTTGTCTCTCATAGCTGGAATTGCACAGTTCTGCAATATTTACCAAACCAAGCAACAGTTGCAATGTGAAAACACTTTTGTGGGCAAAGCCTGGAATGGGTGTATCACACAGAGGTTTGTGTGACAGTCTACAGAGGTGAATGTCCATATATGATGTGTTTATACATTCAGTTTCACCACAAAAAAACTTAATGCAGGCATACTCACAGTCAGTTGACGTGACAGTCAGGTGCGGGTCTGGTGATACACATGCGGTCAAAGTGGATTCTCTCCTTGCTTGCCCTATTGAATAAACCACAGTCAGAATTCTCAGACTGACAAACTTTGGAAAACCGTATTTCTTAATCTACAGTAATTAATGTTTCTATTGTTTCTATGCAAAGTAACCGTGCAAAAGTTATGACTCATATTTTATGCTTAACAATTTCCAGTCTGTTAAGTGTACTGAATTAATACTGAATTACTAGACACTGTGCACTGAAATTATCTGCAGATTCTCACGTTTAAGTGTTTTCCCTGTAAAGGATGTGTACTTTTAACTTAGGACATCATCAAAATATGCCATCCTCCCACCTGACTAGTGGTGTTCAAACTTTTGTACATGGTAGTATACTGTATAGTGCCTTAAAAAATGACCCAAGTGTCATCTCTGTAGACAGTGTGTGCTTGTTTCCTTACTAAACAGGGAAAGATATGAAATAAATGACTGGAAATATTGAATATAGCATCTATAATACCTTCTAGTGTCCAAGATGTTTTTACTTCAATGTATGTGAAATGATTTGAATCATTTTGTATTATTTCTATTCGGTTAATTCACAAAAAAAAACACCAGCATAGCTGTGAAGCACCTCATCCTTCAAGTGAGAGGAATTCAATTCTGTATCATATCCTGCAGCATCTACAGCTTTCTCCGTAACATCACACATGAGATCACCCAGGCCTTCGTTAGTTCCTGCAAGCCATTTGTTACTGGAAAGTCTGAGGGTTATGAGGGGCTTATATTATAGGAAGCCAGACGTTTTTCATGGCTCATTGGCATTGGAGTCATGTTTCACCACCACAACACGCTGCCCTAAACCCTGTGCAGCTTTCTGTTTCGTGGTAATCCCCAGTGGCTAGATTCGTGATCTCACTACCTTTTTTCCACTGATATAAAAAAACACAAGTGTTGTTGTTGTCACATGATGACATATTTAGAACTGTGACGTCATGACAAAAAAGGCACCGCTGAAATGATCATGACTGAAACGTCTGACAGAAAGCTTCAGAATGGATACACAGAAATGTAGAGGAAGAATGAGAGGAAAACTGCATTCACTATGAGGTGAAAACTGCAACCACTATGAAACACAATGTACTTCCAGTGTGCCTAACCCTGCTTTAATCCGAAAATACACCAAACCACTTAATTTGATTTAAGTGGCCGTCAAATTGTGAAAACGACGCCTTCATTTTACCTTAAAATTAGATTTAAGGCATGAGTGTGAAACTCCTTAATGTTAATGTTTAAGGTGTTAATTCGGGAGGTTCTATTATTTAAGGGGCACGTTTGAAAAAGTGAGGGGAAAATTCAGTAGTTTAACCCCTTAATCATCTTTAATCTGTGCACTTTTTCGCCTTGATTTCCTGGGAATTTTAAGGGTTAAAATTAAGGTGTTGGTTTCGTAGTAAACGTAACCATCACCATCACCAACAATAATAACAACAACAATGACTACAAAGAACTGTGTGTATGTGTAACTCTGTGTGTGGGTGTGTGCTTACATAATTGTTATCAACATGACTAGCAAGAACTGGTGTGTAGGTCGACCCATAACCCTTTGGTCAAGGGTTAGATAGAGTGCGGGTGAACTTAATAGATAGAGTGCGCGTGAAGTGGGTCGAAAAGGGGGCGAGTGGGGTGACAGTCATTTCTGACAGTAGCTGAATGCAACGGTTGTTGGCGATTGAGGGTGGTACCCCTTGTCATGTGAAAATGAACCACTTGTCACACATGAACACACCACAGCACACAGCGTGAACAGTGTGACATTCTTCTCTATGTTTAACCCATTCACCCAAGCGAAGCAGTGGGCAGCCAGCGACACAAAGCTCGAAGGCCAGTGTGTGGGGACGGTATCTTGTGGTGCCACTGGCATTATTGGGATTCAAACCCACAACCTGATCACCGGGGCAGTGTGTGCAGGTCAGGAATTAAACCTAGGCCTCCCATGTGGAAGGCAAGAGTTCTACCACTGAACCACCAATGCAGAGTTTCACTCTTCCACTAAGGGAATCGAACCCCAGTCCTTCGCATGACGGGTAGGGATATTTAGCACTAGAGGTCACGTCATGTCATTTTGACGGGTGGTGGCAACTGTATTTGCTGGTGGGGGTCTGGTAGCGATCACATTTGTTGATGCATGGTGGTGGTGATCATATTTGTCACTAGGGGTAACACATTTGCTGGCGGGTGGCAGGCAGTGGTTGGTAGTGATTATATTTCGACGATCAATGAACATACATATTGGGTGTTTATGTATTTGTTGATGTCGAGGGTTCACTGAGCTTTCAAAAAGTGTTGGGCACTAATATGCCTGGCATAAATGGCTATGGCTATGAATGAATGGATAAATGGATGAATGAATTATTGAACGCGTGAACATACATGTGATCACTACCAAACGCCCACTACCAAATACAATTGCCAACACTTGTCAAAATGATACGATGTGACTTCTAGAGCTAAATATCCCTACCCGTCACGCGTTAGACCGGGGTTCGATTCCTTGAGGGGAGGAGCGAAACTCTGCATTGGTGGCTCAGTGGTAGAACTCTTGCCTTCCACATGGGAGGCCTAGGTTTAATCCCTGACCTGCACCACAATGTTATTTAAAAGCACAGCAGAGAATGAAAGTGACAGAAGAAAGGGTAATAGAGAACAGAGAGACCAACCTTTCTTCCTTCTGTGTAGAATGAGCGAAGTGACAGATAATCCGAAACACATGCCGATCACACCAATGGCGACAAAAGCATGAGACCACTTAGTTCTCCCCGGAATTTCACCTGCAGAACAGAAACAGCACCATCAGAGTTCATGAATCATGATGACTCTCAAAAAATAACAGGAAAACATACTTCAGAGCCAACTGTCCACCATCCAAAACCACTAACATTAACGCAACAGGTCAGAACCTCAGAGGAACCTGTGTATCTGTGTATGTATTTTCACTGGTTTTACTCGCGTTAACATTAAGTTACCTCTCAAATTGGGTACTTCTCTAGCTGCTGGTTAAAGTGGATGCAGTTTGGGAGAATTTCGCTTTAGTCTTCTTGTTCCACAGTAGGGAAGTTGTGGCTATGGTGTAAATATTATAAATACAATCGTACTGCAGTTTTAATTCTCTCAGAAGAAATCACCTAGACGGTGAGAAAATAGAAGTTTAAGACAATTCTGCCACAAATTACTGCTATTTCTATCTCTTTCTCTAAATATTCTGTGTACTCTGGAATTCTGTGTCAGAGGATCTGAATACAGATGTTTTTAACATCTGGACACATTAGTTTAGGCAAGCAAATGACTGGGTGTCTATTTTTTTCTACACTTTGTAACTGTGCTGTTTGTAACCAAAATGAAAAGTGTTGTGTAACAATATTATTATTATTATTAGTAGTAGTAGTAGTCACGGTAGTATTAGTATTATTATTAGTAGTAGTATTAACCTTCTTGCTGTTATTGCACAATGAATGAAAATTTCCTGGCAGCTCAGTAAGTGATTATTATGATTTTACATACATACATATGTATGACATTCTTGTCTTTGTTTTTTGATAAAAGGTCAGATTCATTATTCAGCCTCAGCCTTGTTATACACTTCTTTTTTTTTAGAAGTAATTAGGAATAAACAAGAGCGTTTACATTATTCCAGTCATGAGCTTCAGCATATATGAAGGCCAGAGAAAACGTCAGAGGGAAAACATTCCTGCCTCAACATGTCCTAACACCTGAACCAAAATACACGTCTTGCCACAAGACACATTGAAACAGGTTCTGTGTGTCTGAGGGTGTATGAGTGTCTGAGTGTGTGTGTGTGAGTGTGTGTGTGTGTGTGTGTGTGTGTGTGTGTGTGTGTGCAGAGACAGAGGGTTCAGTTTTATGAGAAGATTTGTTTGCATGTGTGTGGAAACCCCTTTACTGTAAAGCTCTGTAAAGCTGGTCAGACAGGTATGAATGTGCATGTGTGTATGTGTGTGTCCATGAAAATGGATTTTGACTGAACAAAAGCCCATTCGTTTCATGCAGATAAAAATTCTTATCTCCAGTGTGTCTGTGGGCACACTGGAGATAAATTCTCTCAGAAAAGCACCTTTGTAAAGGACCAGCATGAAGCCGTACGTTTCTTGTGTGACATGTGAAAGAATGTGTTTAGACAAACATCCTCAGCAGCTGATTAACACCCACCAGCTCAGATGCCACAGTATACAATAAACATGAGCAGACCAGGTAAGTGAGCAGATGTGGAAATCTCCGCCGCAGCTGCCGTACGGAAAGATGGATATCAGTGACGAGTTTTTTTCTGGGCCTCACCCTGAGAGTCAGACCTCATACTAGGGTTATGTGTATTAGTCCATCTTTAAATTTCTGTTTACATAATTATACAACTTCATGATCAATTGGTAAATTCAGATGGTCTGAAACTGCTTGAAAAATAGTTAAAATATTATATAGTAAAATATATATGGAAAAATAAGACGAAGAACAAATGTTCCACAACTGACATTTGTCCTTCACGAAAGGTACAAGTCTAGTGACACTGCTTAAGGCCTCAAAGATTTAAACTAGTCAAAGGTCTGGGGACACCATGCCTTTTTATGAGAAGATATGTATGCTACTAATACTAATACTAATAATAATAAGCAATGAGTCAACCCTTTTGATATGTGTTGTCTTTCTGGATATGAAAAGCATGTTTTAAATGAGCACAGTTTTCTTTTCCAAACTGTAGAACTGTAGTGTCAGCAGATTTCAGTCAGTTCTAGAAACATCACTGACTATAGAGCCGTAGTGTAAGCTTCAGTCAAATGGAGCACACTGGTGCCAGCACTCCGCCACATCATTGAAAGAGCCAATGTAAAACCCCTGTCAAATATACAAACTTAAATATATGTTATTGTCTGCTTTATCTGGGGTTTTTAAACAATAGAACTGTAAAAAATGTTCTTGCACTTGTTTAGAGCTAATATGTCATAGGGAATTCCTTCGGGGAGCTAACAGAAATCTCCAGACAGAGGAGTATTTTTCTTTAGTTTTAATAGGTCCTCTGTTTTTTTCCCCTGTTTTTATGGCCTAAATTAAAGGACTAACTCTAAAGGTCACAGGTTGCTGGAGTGTTCGCTTTATTGCCAATGTACATTGAAAAAAAAAATGATTCAGTGACAACTTTAATAAGGTTAGTGACCATGGTGACATATAATGGTAAGAAAATAGAAAAACTGTTTCTGTGTAAATACTGTAAACTTGAAGTTCAATTAATGTTGTCAGTGACTGGGTTTTTGTCAAATGACTGAACAGCTTTCAGTTGATATATTCGGTAACAAAAACATTTCGAGAAGCTGGGCGTCCTCAAATTTTTCATAGCCAGTGTGAGGCAACCTTTGAAGCAAGGGGTTAAAATGCTGATTCCAATTTCCAAGAACCTTCCCAAACTGTTCTCTGATGGGTCAAAATACCCACCTGGGATCTTGAAAGTGGCTGTCTGTTGCACTTTGCCCTCCGTCACATAGGAGCATGTATAGTTGTTGACGTCTGCCTTGACAATCACTCGGCTCTTGACACTGTAGATGCCCTCGCTGGTCTTCTCGCTGCTGTTGTGTAACTTCTCCATCAGAAGTTGCTCCGTCAGCGTGCTGGCACTCCAAACCACCTGGGCCAGTGGGAAGCCTTGGGACTCACAGGAAAGCTCTATGCCCTCTTTATCAAGCTTTCTGATGCTTTTCTTGACAGGTGTATATGGAGCTGAGGAAACACAATTTGTTTATGTTAGCGCTTTGAAACCCCGGAAGGAAAATGGCCATGGAAACACTGACTAAAGAGTGTCTAAATGTCTCTTGTGCTGCACTAAGTTCTGCATTATTTGTTTCTTGTGGTTCATTTTTCAGGGAAAGATCAGCTCACAGCACTTGCAACATGTGGCGACAGTCAAAAATGACAGGAGACCAATCATGGCCAGTCCAGTACTAGCCGTGAGGTTACTGTTCTGGAGAGGTACAAATGCACCACAACTGCCATTAAGTCCTTCAAGAAAAGTACAAGACTAGTGATGCTGCTTGTGGCCCCATAGTTGAAGGACTATTTAAAAGTTTGGGGAACCCTTTTTTATTAAACGATATGTATGATTTTTACTGTTTACAGTCAAGAATGACAATAGACCAGTCATGGCCAGTCCAGTACTAGCTCAGAGCTTTGAGACATTAGTATACAGTGGTGCTTGAAAGTTTGTGAACCCTTTAGAATTGTTTACATTTCTGCATGAAAATGACCTGAAACAGATTTCACACAAGTCCCCAAAGTCCCCAGATTTACACAAATCCCCACACAAGATAAAGAGAACCCAGTTAAACAAATGAGACAAAACATATTTCACATGGTCATTTATTTATTGAGGAAAATGATCTGCCTTACTGTGGACTGGTGGAGTCCAAACTCTTGAGAGATGGGTTTGTAACCTTTCCAGCCTGGTTAGAATCCACAACCCTTTTTCTGAGGTCCTCAGTAATCCCCTTTGTTCATGCCGTGATACACTTCCACAAAGATCTGTTAACACTTGTGTTCTGTGTTCTTTAAATATCACAGGGCGCCCATTCACACCTGATTACCTGACTCTAATTTCACCTTCAAATTACCTACCACTGACAGAAATGTAATTTTAAATAATTTTCCTCAATAAATAAATGAAATATATTTGTCTCATTGATTTAACTGGACTTTCTTTATCTTCTTTGAGGACTTATCTGATGATACCTCCGGGCATATTCATGCAGACATGGAGACAATTCTAAAGGGTTCACAAACTTTCAAGCACCGCTGTAAGTACCTATCCTCCCCTTGAATGTATTTTTTGGTCATTATAGCACTATTTTGTTAGGATACACAATTTGTAAATATTTTACCCCATGTTCCCTGGGACTTATATAACGGTTGTATTTAGTTTATTTGCATATCTGGACATTGTTATGTCCAGATATGCCACCCTCTGACTCAAATCGTGACACTAGGTCACATTAAGGGTCTTTTATTGCTTTTGTGACCTGAACTGACCTTGGACAGTTAGAGTGGTTTCCTTGTAGTCGACCTCCTCCTGTCTGATGATGCACTGGTAGGTGCCTGTGTCGTTGATCTCGAGCTGGGAAAGCTCCAGCACGGCTCGGAAGTTCTTCAGCTCGTCCTTCAGCAGCCGCGCTCGTTTCCTAAAGAGTTTGTCGGTGAAGTTATTGCTCTCCAGGCCTTTCTCCAGCCGGTAGACCTCTTTCCGTGGCTGGGGCTCAGTCCGGAGCCAGATGACGGACAGATGAGAGACGCTTTCCACCTTTGAGAATCGACACCCTATTCTGACGTCTCTGTGCAGCTCACCATTGTAGGAATCCTGCTCAGACTCCACGGTGAAGACAGCTGGGAGAAACAGAGAGAAAGGAAACTGATGAGAAAGGAAACTGATATTTTCTTTATTATGTGGAAATAATTCATATATTTTCTCAAAAATTGTACTAACTGTGCAGAAATAAGAACTCATTTCCTCAAACTCTCAAAATGACAGCATGTTTTTAAAAGTACTGACACATTTTGTCATTATGTTTGAAATATTGACTCAATTGTCAAAAATGTGTCACACTATGTCAAAACAAGGAGTTAATTTTCTAGAAACTGGAAACTTATTTCAAGATCATAAGTCAATGTTTCTAAAAACAGGGGCAGAGTGGGATTCCCTGAGGATCTTAAGAGTCCTGATGGCAAAAAGAATAACAGGACCCCATTCAAAAACTCAATTCAGTGTGTAAAAATGACTGTGTACTTTGATTGTTTGTTACTTATCAACGATAGGTGTACACTAGTGGCTTAAATACATGTAAATTAAATGCATGTAGTCTGCAGTAAGGCATGCATGTAAAACTATGTAAGCAGCACTATATAGGGGCCAGTAGAGGCATTAGGGGTTCCAGTCCCAGTGGCCCCAGCTTGAGTCCCTCAGCTTCACTGCTGGTGTTACATCAGTGCAGGTGAGTGAAAGAGACACAAGTGCAGCCTTACTGATGTCATCTATCTAAACAAAGCTCCTTCATCTTTAATATGTATGTAATGCACACATGAATAAATTATGTCATATCAAAAGGTGCAATGCCAAAAGTAAAAAAGCAAATTCGTCTTTGGGTTGTGGACTTAATTAATTTCGTACAAATTTAAATAGGGTGTAGAAATGAGTATAGAATCAGAATCAGAATCAGAATCAGAAAGCTTTACGGATCACTCAAAATAAGGATTGCACGTCATCCTCGCGTAGGGTCCATGCTAATTTCCCCTGTATCATTCCAGTATTAATGTATGTGCTGCCTTACCTTGAAGAGAAGGCCACATGACGGCCAGCAGAAAGCTGAATATTGTTCCCCTCATTGGCTCCTGGTATATGAAATAAAAATGAGTCTCAGACACAGATCGGTGAATACAGTGTCAAGGATCAAGTAGGGCAATTTATAATATTGGATATGGAGCAATTGCTCTGTTAATTAATTGACAGATCATTTTGTTTTGTTAAATCCTTTTGACCCTTTTAAAGGCTCTAGAACACCCTGACAGATTTCAGGCACTTTTTTACAAAGTGTTTTATCACAGATCAGGGAAGGTTACAATTAAGGTGTATTATCACTAAGGGATGATAATCAGCACAGCTGTGGGAGCAGGGTTGAAGGAAATCATAATCAATATTGAAAATACGTAATAAAAATAAGAATTTCTAGAAATACAAAACAGAAAACATGAATGGACTAATGACAAATAATGATGTTCAACATCATCATTACACACTTTCAAAGCTGGAGGTTTGTGACCTCACTGTGACAGTTTTGTGAGTTCCCCCATACCAGAGATAGTAACAGAAAACCAATGTTTAGGTTTAGCATTAAATTAAATTAAATTAAATTAAATTAAATTAAATGATGATTCATTGAGGATGTCAATTTTAAATAAATCATTTTTTGGTCCAATAGATCATTATAACTGAGTAATCGTGACAGTCCTAGTATCTAGTATAAGCATTATTGCTTGCCCTTTGCATATTTGATATGTTTTTGGTATCTTATTTTGGCTTCATCATACAATCAGGTCTGCTGACTGTCTGGTGATCACTGCTTAACAGGAAAAACATCTCACTTCCTCCTTTTTCTCAGTTAAGTGCTGCATCACTGCTAGTTATGTGACAGTGACATGACAATAAGTGTGTGGATATGAAGCGAAAGATGGCTTTAATTGGGCCATAAAGGGGAAAGTACTGTAAATCTGTCTCAGGAATGAAAAGATGAATCCTAACAGGTCAAGTCTTAACAGAGGAAAACGGATGTCTACAGCTTAACGCCTCACTTTTCCAGGCTTTACTACATTATAATGCTTTAAATTTTAAATGTACATAAAAAGTAACAATAATGAAGGAGTATAGTTTTGTTCTGATAGCAGTATCTTACAATGTTGCTTCCAGACATCACATTATATTTATTTTATGATTTATCATGTGTTTCTCCATTAAAAATAGTATTTACATTACATAATTAATTGTGCTTACACTGTATTTACTTCAGGAATGATCAAGCTTTTAAAACTTATGAAAAAATAATTAAGTATTCATTTATTTACTAATTTAAAACACTATTATTGAGATTGGTGAAGCCCACCAAAGAGGACATCACTTAGGGTTTAGAACTGATTTCAATAGAAAAAATAATGCCTATCTGTAAATCTATGGTACTGCTACTTCAGCACATGACACATGGTGTCAAATGTAAAGCGCTTTGTTTGCTCTGACACAGTCTTGTGGACCTTGTGGTTATCAGAGCTGAATCATCATGTGTCATAAATCACAGGGGAAAAAATCCCCAAAAACAATAACGCATGACTCCAAGACTCAAGTGCCTCTAATTCCACCCAAGCCAAACTCACAAACCCACTCACACAAAACCCAAACAACAAAAAGGTAGAAGGTCATTGATTTTTTTTTTTTTTATTTCCCTATGATAGTTTTCCTTTCAGGAAGGAAACATGTATGTGGCTTTGACCCAGAACTTCTGGAGTTTTCAGAGCCACGAGCAGTAAATGCCACTAAAGTCCATGTGATAGCTGCTATGTGAACAAAGAAATGTTTTGAACGTGTTATGTCAGATAATCTCCAGGGAGTACATAACAAACACACACACACACACACACACACACACACACACACACACACACACACACACACACACACAAACAAAACAAAAAAGCACACGTGGACTCTCCTCTCCACGTGCTTAACTGCCCACACATTTGCTGCAGCAATGCAGCTGCCATGAATGGGCTGCAGATATCATGCATGAGGCTCCTTCTTATGTAAAAAAGGCTGTTTAGCAAGACTTTTATGTTTAGCAAGATTTCCTCCTTCTTTTTCAGCTGTAATGGTGTGTTGTGAAAAGGCAATTGTATTGCCTGGAAAATGGCCATGTAAAATATATCACAAAAAAATATATCACAAATGTCACAAATATGTGAAAAAATAAAATGCAAGAAAAATGCAGGACTAACGTCTTTTAAAATGAATTCATATAATTGACTTTTTTGACCGTATGTTACAGTTATGACCTTTACAGTTACAGTTATGGGTTTTCCAGTGACAGTAATGGGCTTTATAGTTACAGGTATGGGGTTTACAGTTAGTTATGGGCTTTACAGTTACAGTTATGGCCTTTACAGCTAGAGTTATGGGCTTTACAGTTAATGATTATGGGCTTTACAGTTACAGTTATGGGCTTTACACTTAATGATTATGGGCTTTACACTTAATGATTATGGGCTTTACAGTTACAGTTATAGGCTTTACAGTTAATGATTATGGGCTTTACACTTAATGATTATGGGCTTTACAGTTACAGTTATGGGCTTTACAGTTAATGATTATGGGCTTTACAGTTATATTTATGGGCTTTACAGTTAATGATTATGGGCTTTACAGTTATGGTTATGGGCTTGTATTCCACCATGCAACACTGGACTTGGTATAAACCATATCTGTGTATGAATGAAGCATTCAAATAGGTCCTATTACTATGAAATCATGGCTCTATAAAATCACTTCATTGCAGAGTGAAGAACAGCAAAAATGAAATCAAATTTCTCAGTTATCAGAGCCAGAACAAGTAGAATATGAGTCAAAACTTGCTCCAGGAGCAAATACCACAGAAAAAGTGTCATTTCCTGACAGTGTTCCAGCTTACAGTTAGTCCTCAGACTGCAGTAAACAATTAAATGGAACATGTACTGTGCTGCAGCAAAGACCAAATAACATCTGGGGGTAATACAGGGCACCTACATTGCATGCCAGTAATACAAGCATTATAATCACTTAATCTTATATGCTTTATAAGACAGTCATGTTTACTTTGTAAGGTGAGGACTGAGGCACTCAGAGGAACTTCTGAAGAAAAGCAGCTTGAGGCACTGAGTAGAAATATGGATCCAAACATGTTCTTCTGACTAGCTCCCCAAACACTTGCCACACAAAACTGATCCGGATCCTTTTCACTGGTTTCTGATTTGTTTTTAGTTTATTTTGCATCTGTACTTTACACTATTTGCAAAGGGACATTTGCACACTATATATGTGTACAGTACAGTACAGTACAGCATATATATATATATATATGCTGTACTATACTGTACTGTACTGTACACACACACACACACA
>JBBIGA010145083.1:0-19528 GCA_037576975.1 Alestes dentex | reverse complement strand
GGGGTTTGGGGTGGGGGTGGGGGTGGGGGTGGGGTGGCGGGTGGGTAGTTATGGTGGGGGACGTCCCAGCGGCTGAAGCTGCAGGCGTCAATAGTCAATCACCCTGCATGGCATTCTAAAATCTTAAAACAAACAACCCCCTGTTGTCCAGTGGGGTGCAAGATCAATGAGCACACACTCGGATTTGCACACACTCACAGATTCCTTCGTCTTGCCCCCGCTGCCCAGTGCCGTATTGTAAAGCTCAAATCAACGGTTCAGTATCGCTGATGAATATTCATACTCTCTTCTGTCCTCCTTATATTCATACATTCGCCACATCCCCTTTTTAAGATCAGGATTTTCCTCACACGTCTTGCCACTGTTCCCTCTTTCTGGCCCTCGCTGATTTCCCACTGCACCTTGAGCACACATTTCCAATCGATGGGGGGCGATTGCAGTCGTGATTGTGCTGCACTCAGCATTCATGCTAGACGACAGACAGCGCTTGCTATGCGACGGCTGCGGTTTTCAGACAGCGCTTTTAGTGACCTGTCGTTTCTTTTGCGGCGCTACTGGTTCCACCAGTCAGAACTACATTTTACCATTGTCATTGCATTATTAGGTGCCTTTGAAATTGTAGTATTTCGTTTTTTTGTCTTCCCTGTAATCTGTTACTTTAGCCTGTATTTATTGGTCCTGAAGGCAGAAATCATGCTTTACTATTACAGCTGTTCTAATGATCAAAATGTAGCATTCTGCTGTTGTACGTTATTCATGAGTGATGTATTGGTCTGAACTGATCAGCATTCAGTAGGGTATGGTTTGTCAGCGACTGTTGTTGTAAAAATGTCATGTAATTCATTTTAATTTGGTTTCTCCACTTATCTACATACATAAACATGTACTACAAACCATTTTACATAGGAACCCAAATATCAGATATCTACAGAAAGTAGTTTTTTGTATTCTGTTGTATAGAAATGAATCAAATGTACCATTAATCTCCAGTGTCATTCCTAAGAGGTTCCCAACCCAACCCAGCCGTTGGGGAACCCCCCCCCGGCAGTCCATGTTTTCCTTCTACTCCAGTTCCGTACACACCTAACTGTACACATGTTGGGAACAGGAGGAGAACAAAAGTGTGGACTAGGTTTATGACTTCTGTTCTACAATGTTTACGCTCTCACAGAGCTTTGCGTGACCCGTCCCTCTCCTGTTTCCACGCCAGGTTCCAGTGGGACAACTATGCTGTGGAAGTGCGCCTGAATGATTATTTAGACATTGTTTGCCCGCACTACCCGCTCGGCGAGGTGCCGTCGCAAGACGCCGAGCGCTACGTCCTCTATATGGTGGAGCGCGAGGATTACGAGGCCTGTCGCCCACAGTCCTACGACCAAATGCGCTGGGAGTGCGGCCACCCCTTTGCTCCGCACGCGCCTGAGAAATTCTCCGAGAAGTTCCAGCGCTTCACACCTTTCACCTTGGGCAAAGAGTTCCGTCAGGGAGAGAGTTACTACTACATCTGTAAGTACTATCTAATGTGAAAATGCTTTTAGTGCGCACACTACATTTCCTAAAGTATCCAGACACCCTTTCTAATTAGTAAATTCAGCTACTTCACTGTGTACTCATTGCTGATCCAGGAGCTCAGTTGCACAAAACCTCTGTAGAAGAGCTCTGGCATGAGAATGAGATTCTTGAGAGCAGTCACCGTGCCAAATTGTTGGCTAGAGGGGTGTAAAGCCTCTCAATATTTGACTGTGGAGCAGTGGATTCTAAAGTAATGGAGCGCCATTCAGTACCTCAGGGATGAGTTGAAGTGCTGTTTGTGATTCATCCAACCCCTGTACCTGACCATACTAATACTAATGTGTGCAATCCAATTCTCACTGCAGTGTTCCAACACCTAGTGTAAGCCTTTCTAGAAGAGGATAGGCTTTTACTGCCACGAAGGTCACCATCATAAAAACGCGCTGTTCTTGAAATCGGACATCTGTTAATATCACAACGGTCCATTTGTCTTAAATGTATATACAGTGTTAAGGGGAGCTGATGTTTTAAATGTTTTTTACGTCACATGTTTGTTTATGTTGTTAAAAACACCAGACTGTAAGGAGTTACATTTCAGAACATTCGTTACTATTACACACATTTGTTACATTATACACCCCCTTCTAACACAAATCAGCCACAAAAAGATTACATGATTTAATATATTACTTTAATAGTGTAAACTGGCTCAGACCCGAGTGGAACTATAGCAGTCAGGCTACTTTGACCAGATTTAACTGGAGCACGGTGTTAAAGACTTGCGCTGTGTTCAGATGACACACCCTTGTAATGCAATCCACACCCTTGACGCTCTAGTTATGCATTTATGGTACCACGAGGTGCTTGGAGGAATAGTGAGCGCATGAGTCAACTTGGAGCACCATCACGTCAGTAATGAATAGGTCCTCTGCGTTTCATGCAAGTCCACGTTCTTGGGCTCCAAAACTGCCAGTGAAGCCACTCTGTGTCTTTTTGGCTGCTCCCTGTGCCCCACATGCTAAGTTAGGGTAGATTTAAAAACAGGGTTTGGATTTTTGCGTGCCAGTGGACTGGAGTATGAGAGGGCAGCCGTATCTGGAGCTCAGCTCTCAGTTCCTTTTTCTCCTAGGCCTTTTTCTTGACAAAATAAATGAATAGCTGTTTAGCGTGGAAGTAAATTTGTGTTGTACAACTTTTGGATGGATGTTGAAAGTGGCGCCAGTGCCCAGCTGGCCTTTAAAGGCAGGCTAAGGAGACCTTGGGGATTAGACCACACAGGGCTGTAATAGAAGGCATGACGGGCAGTTCACAGGTCCAGATGGCCAGGTCTTGAGCCTCTTGCTAGCCAGAGAAACCAGATTATCTTCTATGCTACGGCTAAGACCATTAGTTTGGCCTCTAATGAATGCTAAGAGTCTCTTTTCGCCTCCTCTCACTCATTCATCCCCTCCTAAACAATGATCTTCTCTTGTGCCCCCAACAGCCAAACCACTGCATCACCATGGACAGGACTGTCTGAGGCTGAGGGTGGATGTCGTCGCCAACGATGGTGAGTATCATCTCCCCACGGACCCAGTGGATAAAAAGCAGACTTATGGTTTGTGATTGTGGGGTATTTACACTTTGCTAATTTAACTTTATTATATTCCTCATCTGTTCAGGATCACAAGAAGCAAGGGTCGGACCAGGCAAAGGAACCAAGACAGGAACTGGAGGAGGAGCTCACACTACCTCCAACAGGCTACCAGCAGGTAGACATTCATTTATTGAACTATGGCTGCTCGCTTAGCGTTGAAGGCTACTTTTTTTTTACTTTTAAGCCTCATCCAGCTACAACCCAGTCACTCAAAATCCAATCTGAACTTGTGCATTCCTTGATACTGTATTACAACGAAACTACCGCCATAAAAAGGTTTATGAACAGTTGAAATTTTGTACGCTAATGTTTATTAATTAGACCATGAACATCTTAAACTCATTAACAAGCATCTATTTAAAAAAAATAAAAAGAGCAACAGGGACCCATTACATCTCATGAATATGAATATCTGATCAAGCAGACCGGTATAATCCTGACTGATGGAGAGGATAAGTAGCCACTAAGATCTGAGGTTTAAAAAAATAGATGAATGTGGACTGTTTGGCAAGCAACAGGTGGATGCTGCAGCTTTTATTTGTCATAAGCATAAATAAAGTTTCAACTCTTTCTTAACACCATATAAGGGTAAGGTATATTAAGGCATATAGCCAACCAGATGAATGTATGTTGACTTTTGGTAAGACATTAAGACTTGAAATTCAGTCCTTCAGGGCTTCATGCTGTAAATCAGTGTTGCTACTGGTCAGCAATGCAAATTCACGAGTCAAAGTTTTGCATACATTTTATTTTCTTCAAAAGTACAGTCATTCGCTGCAGCCATTTCCAATTAAATGTAGTTTTAGTGTGAAAATTCGCTGATTACACTGCTTAAGAATGCTCTTCTTTGCTTGTGGTTATGGAGTTTGGTTTGGTGTACATTGTTTCAATCACTCCAGCTATGCTAACTGTTAACGTTCTGATTGAGTATAAACTAAGGTTTCTGTTCCTTCTCCTTCGCAGACGATCCGGTCGTAGTCCTGCCAGAGGTCCAGAAAAGCGTGCGAAGAAACTCTGCAGTCACAGTAGCATCCTTGACCGTCCTCACAGCGCTGCTGCCTGTATTATTATTGATGGTCTTGCAGTAAAACAGACTAAAGGACTACAAATCCCAAAAGACTTGTCACTGAGACTACAATGACGGTGGCCTGTGTCGACCAGGAACACACAGGAGTTCTCAAAAAAGCCCAGCGCTGGCCGCTCGGGGAAAGGAAAACAAAAGCTCAAGTGATATTGAGCCTAAACCGAAACAGTTTACTGAATATAAGAAGGCTTTTAAACCCTCTTACTTTTCTACAATCTAGGAGGAAAACAAATATGGTGGTCTTTTTTTTTTGTTTGTTTGTTTTTTTTTTCTTCTCTCTAATGGGTTTCGTGAAGGGACACACTTTTTCCTCAGACACTTTCCCAAGTGGGACTTTCTTTGACAAACTTAAACCTTCTGGAAAAAGTGCTCATCCCTTGGAGAGGCAGAGAAGAAGAAAGCAGAGGTGTTCAGGAGTTTTGTCCAAACAGAGGCAACCTTTCTGTAGTAGATGATGACAGGATGTGAGTCAACGATCTCATGAGCCAAAGAACACTGAGCTTCTTGCTGAAGTGTACAATGATCAAACTTTTTTGTTATTGTCGTGTATTGTATTATTCCAGTGGGATTTCTCCATGTAGCAACAGAGAAGCAGGGTCTGTTTTTTTGTTTAGTTTTGTTTTTTTGTAACATTTTCAACTGGACTGACTGCCGATATCAGCACTACATCATAGAATTGCACCCCAAGACGACACACTAACGATACGGTTTACCATCTCACACACTTAACACGCGCACACACACTCATTCCAGGACAGAAACAGCCTGGGGTGTGTTTTTTTTTTGGTTTTTTTTTTCGTGTGTATGTTTTGTTTAAAGATGTTAATAAGTTATGAAGTATGTTGCGTGACAAATTGCTATGTATAATGAACAAAAGATTGTTTACTGTATGAAACAGAAAAGAAGGAGAAAAAAAGGTAAGAATGAGATTGAATGCATTTTCCTGAAAGAGTGAATGAGTGTGTGCATGCAAGAGATGGAGAGGAAGAGAGAAAAGGAAGAATTCCTGTTAATTAGCCAAATTCAAGTCACAGTGCTACATAAAAGTGATATAACTGCTATAAATGCGTCATGACAGGTGATCATATGATGATCTGTTGTGAGTTGTCGTGGGAGCTTAGGCCTGTTACCATTACACTGACAGATAATAGAATGTTTGATATCGTGACATAAACTGTCATGATGTCAAATGTATCTGTCGAGGCAGTTATGGCTAATGGACATGATTTGTCATGACATTTTTGACACAGTTGTGTAAGTTTTATGTAACAGTGTGAGGATAAAGTGTTCACATGCTGTTCTCACTTGTTTGTTAGAGGAGGAGCAGTGGTGGGCTGGCCTACCACGTTTCTTCAGCATTTAGAGTGAAACACACACACACACACACACACACACACACACACACACACACACGATCTTTTCCCCCGTTTGCGCATTTTTATTGGTTCGTATTACTAACACATATACACTATATGGACAAATGTATTGGGACACCAGACCATTACACCAACATGGACTTTAATGACATTGTATTCAAATACATAGACCTTAATATGGAGTTGCTCCCCGCTTTGTGGCTGTAAGAGCTTCCACTTTTCTTGGAAGGGTTTCCACAAGAGTTTCTGTGGGAATCTGTGCCCATTCACAGCATTTATGAGTTCAGGCACTGATGTTGGATGAGAAGGCCTGGCTCACAATCTCCATTCCAGTTCCTCCCAAAGGTGTTGGATGGGGTTGAGGGTTGAGGTCAGGACTCTGTGTAGCCAGTCAAGCTCTTCTACACTGAACTGATCCAGCCATGTCTTTATGGAGCTTGCTTTGTGCACTGGGACACCGTCATGCTGGAACAGAAAAGTTCCTTCCACAAACTGTGTCCACAAAGTTGGAATTATGGTGTTGGCCACGACTTCAATAATTAAGAGGTGTGTCCCAATACTTTTGGCCATATAGCGTATACCTGTATATGTATAACCTATAAGCCAGTAAACTGACAAAATGATACCTAAAATACAGTAAAACATGTATAAACACATATTTATTACACAAGTCTCAAACACACACACACACACACACACCCCTCCACTACACACTCAAACCGACAACACAGCATCCAGTGTAGCTGTTGTAGCGAAGTTCTGAACGATTGTTTTTACAACTGACGCAAGTGTACATGACTAACAATGAGTTGCTCCAGTCATCTTTTTTTTTTTTCCTCCTCAGACCTTACTTTTATTTTGTACGTTATGTAAAATGTATATTATGTATATATAGAAGATTATATAAGAAAAGAGAAACGTTTGTTTAAAAAAACAGTTAATGTGAAATTTTGATGTGAAATAAAAAAACAAAAAAAAAAAAAACAATTTGGAAATGCCATTGCCTTTTTGTCCTTTTTGTCTTATGGGGTTTTTAAGTCGCCAGATGTATGTGATGCCACACCCTGACCCTTCACATACATACACACACGCAGACGCACTTCATGTTCACACATTTAGATCCTATCAGTTCTCGCTGGTAACAATGAGAACGCGAGGAATTCTCACGCTCGGGAGAGAGCGAGTCTCTGCTGTTCGTGTCTGCGGAGGAAAGTTGAAACATTTATCAGATTTAGCTTTCAGACACCGAGGGGAAACGCGAACAATGGTCCAGATCACAGGCATCAGTCTGGTGTGTGCGCGAGTGTGTTTATACTCTTTGGGAATTTAAAGCTACATGCGTGACTCTTCCTTTCTTCCTTGCCTTCTTTTATATAAACTTGTAGAAGGAACTCTATTGAACCACCTTTCAGAAGGTTTTTCTTTAAAGGAACACTGTTTCATCCTCACTGTCGGAACAAAACCTTGGATCTCCAAAACTGTGACGAGAAAAAGACACAATAAAAGTAAATCCAAATTCTGTTTTGAGTTAATAACTTAAGCACAGGCGAACCTGTCGGTAGTGAAGGACTGTGCGTTAAAGATGGGACAGATTGAGATAAGACTGGAACGTTCCTTTCCGAGGTATTGGTATTTCATAGGCTTGCACACTAAAACTCATTTTACTCCGTTCTTTCACTTGCTACTCTTCCCTCTACTGACCTCCGCACTGACATTATTGTTTCTCTCTCTCCTTCTCTCTCTTCTCCTCCTCTCTCTCCTCTCTTTCTCTTTCTCACTTTAACTTCACTTCTCTCATTTTCTTCTGTTTCCTCTTCACTGACATTATTTCTGTTTACTGTTCATTTCCTTTCTCATTCCCTCTACTTCTCTCTCTCTCTCCCTCTCACCTTTCCTGTTTTCCACAGATTTCCTGACCATTTTCACCCTGTTTTTGCTCGCTTTCCTCCTCCCCCTTTCTATATCTCTCTCTCTCTCTGTGTCTTCTTCTCTCTTCCTCTCTCTCTCTGTCTCTCTCTGCTTTTGTCTCACTCTCACTCCACTTTTCACTCCCTCTTCTCCCACTTTTGTTCTATTTCTCTTTCAAAGTACTTCCATTTTTTTCTGTTTTCCTTTTTACTTGAATGTCTTCTGTTGCTTTTTACTGCTCTCTTTACTCTTCTTTCAGTTTCTTTTCTTCCCTATTTATTTTCATTGTTCCACCTTTCCTCTTGCTTATCTCCAGAGACCTCGCTCTGCTGCTTCATTTCTGCTATACTCTCTCTCTCTCGCTCTACTTTTCTCTCTCTCTCTCTCTCTCTCTCTCTACTTCTCTCTCTCTCTCTCTACTTCTCTCTCTCTCCCTCTACTTCTCTCTCTTTCCCTCTGCTTCTCTCTCTCTCTCTCTCTCTCCCTCTGCTTCTCTCTCTCTCTCTCACTCTCTCTCTCTACTTCTGTCTTCTCTCTCTTCTTGGCTGTCTCTCTCCCTCTACTTCTCTCTCTCTCCTCTTTCTCTACTTCTCTCCCTCTTTTGTCTGTATTTCTCCCCGCTTTCTCTCTCTCCTCTCTATCTCTTTCTTTCCTGCTGTCTCTTTCCCCCCTCTCTACCTTTTTCTCTCTCTCCCTCTACTTCTCCCTCATGTCTCTCATTCTCTCTACCCCCCCCCCCTTTCGCTCTCCCTTCTTCTCTCGCTCCCCCTTTCTGTCTCTCCTCTCTCTCTTTTTCTCAGTGTCTTTCTCTCTACTTTCTCTCTCTTTACTTCTCCCTCTCTTGTCTCTCTCCCTCCTTTCTCTCTCCTCTCTTTCTATTTCTCCCTCTCTTGTCTCTCTCTCTCTCCCCTTTCTCTCTCTATTGTTCCACCCTTCCTGTTGCTCATCAGCAGAGGCCTCCTCCGTGACAGTAAAAACAGCTGTCCCACTGCTGGCTGCTACCGCGTCTCTTTTCTTGTCCCATACATTTTGAAAAGAACAGCCCTGTAACCATAAATCTCACACACACTCTTGACCATTTGACCTGTCCAGGGAAGGGCTGGGTCAGTTCAGGGGTGATGAGGAGCTGTTAATTAGAGCAGCATTCTCTAAACACCCCCATCTGAGAAGACACAAAGAGCCACCAGACACTGCTGAGAGCCAGAGCCGAGACTCACCAGTGTGATGTTCAGAGACAAAGAGAAAGAGATTGTACATAGTAATTGTGTGTGTGTGTGTGTGTGTGTGTGTGTGTGTGTGTGTATATATATATATTTTTTTGCCTCCAGCTATTGCACCAACTTGTGAAATTCCCTTAGCAGCACCTGATTTAATATAACAAAGTACTGATTGAGCCAAACCAGGTATTTGACTGTAACTACAAGTAACACTGGGCTTCCACGAGGAGAGGCCTGGACATGGTCAAGTGAACACACTAACGTGCATAAAATCATTATTTGCTGTATTAATATTTATTTTATTAATTCATATTTATTGTAAAATGAGAGGGCTTTGAAAAAAGCTAAACATCTGAACAGACTTTCACACAGTTTTGTGTGTTTGTATATTTATTTATACATACACACAAATATTTTTTAGATACAGTTTTATATACAGTTATTATATGCAGTGCTGCAAAACTCTTGATATTCAATGTTTTCAGTTTCCACCCAGTATACTTCAAATATTCAAATTTTGTTGAATTATTTGATCAAGCCCTTTATGAAAATCAGGTGCTGCTGCTGGAATTCAACCATTTTTAACAAATCTATGCGATTGTTGGAGTGCAGGGAGAAGTCAGCAACTAAGCCTGTGTTCATGTAACTGCATTCTCGTAATTTATACTGTTAAATTGTAATAGAAATGTCCCAAAATCACCTGGGAATGTCATGTTACCTTGACTTTTTGAAAACTGCAGAATGTTTTGGATTTCTCCTGAAAAGTCACGGGTTTTGTGTGATGACATAAATGACAATTTTTAGTGTTGTCTCTCTTCCAAGAAACGCTGCTGAGCTCATGAAGGATTTGTTTATTAGCCGATGAACTGGGTCAGGAGTGTTGGAGCAGGGAAAAGCTCAAATCTGACTCTGGACCTATGGGAACAGAATCTGTTATCTGTTATCTGTTATTAACACAACTATTGAACAACGGTAGGATTGTGAATAATGTAAATATGACAATATCAACAGTAGCCCAATAATTATTAGGAATAATTTCTCAGAAATGCTCATTTGCACACACACACACACACACACACATATATATATATATATATATAGGACAGATAGATACATAAAAATCTCCCTACTCTAAAAAGTCCTCAAAGCTTTTAAGGAACATGAAGGAATTTCATGCTGAATTTCTAAATTCAGTGGTTAATGTCTAAAAGTGGACATTTTGCAAGACAGACCAAAAAAAAAGAAAAACAAATTCCTCCCTCCTTCCTGAGTTTCACCTCCACTTTCCTGCATAACACATTTTTGTTCCACCACTCCTTCGCTATCAGCCCAAGTGTCCTTTCAGTACACCAGCGTGTTTTTATTTTTCTCACATGACGTAGACCTACTCTGCTGGTCCAACACATCTGTGTCGACATATTAAAGTAAGTATGTTGAGCTCAGGTCCCTGAGGTGCATAAATAAACTAGAGAGAGGATTTACTTAAAATGCAGAAGGCTTAAAGCAAGCGGGGTTCGGATACTTATTATTCTCCATATTATTAGTAAAAATATTTTATGTTTCACAGTTTATGTAATCTATTCTCAGAACCTGAATTGTGTTGACCTATCGAACCCGAGAAAAGGAAAACACTTGGCCGCAAATACTTTTGGCTTTGTCATGGTGGAGTAATTAAAGATATGAAAGGGGCCTTTGACAGGGACAAATCCAGATTCTCGTGTTAAAACATGCAGCTAAACAATAAGGCCCTTGAAAACTCAAGAAAATACAGTGCCATAGAGCCAAAGCATTAGTTAGCAGCCATTCCCTTTGCAAGCTGACACAAATGCCCGGAGTAGCTTCCCATGTGTTCTCGATTGAGGGAGCGCCGAGTATCGTAGAGCAGAATGAATGAGAAGGGTATTAGTCATTAGTCGCTGGCCTTGCACAATCGTTTGACTGCCTATAAAGTACCCACGGCACAACAGGATATCACAGAATCGCTGCTCGGAAAATTACAATGTGAAACACGGCAGGAAGCGCAAGATGAAATCACGCTGAGACTTTGATCATCTATGATTGTCTACTTGATTTGCCTCCATTGTATTGCTTCACTGGAAGATCTTTTTTCCTATTCCAGCTGCTTTGTCCTCTAAGAGGCACATGCACATGTGGACAGGGCAGGAATTTGGACTTGCTGTGGAGTTCCAAAGCTAGTCTCAGGTCAGATTTGAGCTTTCAGTTTAGGGTTTCGGCGCTCGGGTGGTCTTTCTGTCCCAGCGTCAACAAAAGTGCTTTGTGGCGGCGTGGAAGAGACACTGATGTCCAAAACTACACTACATGGACAAAAATACTGGGACGCCTGACCACTACATCAACAATGACATTGCATTCAAGCACATAGATTTTTATTTTAACATGGAGTTGGTTCCCCTTTAAACCAGTCCAGATTCCACTCTTCTTGGAAGGCCTTCCACAAGATTTTGGAGTTTCTGTGGGAATTTGGGCGCATTCATTCTGTAGAGCATTTAAGAGATCAGGCACCAAACTCATCCAGCCATGTCTTTATGGAGCTTGCTTTGTGCACTGGGACACAGTCATGCTAGAAGAGGTTCTTCCCCCAACTGTCTCCACAAAGTTAGAAGCATGGTGTTGCGCAAAATGTCCTGGTCTGCTGAAGCATTAAGATTGTCCAAATACAGTTTAGTGCTTAGAAGTAAGTTTGTCCACTCTGTGACTATCTTGACAAAATCCTCAGGCAGTTATCTCTCGAGTCAGGCTAGCAGGTTAATTACACATCAACTCTTTCAAGCATGGTCATTTTACTCAAACAAGACAGGAAACATTTTATTTTCTCAGGTTGTTCCAGCTGTAAACACATCCTCAGGTTTTGTTTTATATGCTTGCGTTTTTTCCACAAGGCGACTGGCCCTTTGTGTTAAACAGCTTTGTTGAGTGTTACAATCCTGTTCAGATCTTAAACAGTGAACTGTCTCCTTCTTTTACAATGTTTCTGATATAGGGCACTTTTTGAGTCGGCCTTCATGTAACACTGGAGAAAACATAGAGAAAACGGATCTCAGTTGCCTCAGGGATCCCACAGCCATCCATGGCCAGAACAGCACTGTTAGCTTTGCTCTTTCTGGAGGGTAGGATGGCCCTTCCTCTCCCATCGTTCAGCAGAATGATGGCCAGCACACATTTCTGTTAGCTGATGTAACAAGATTGGCAGCTAGTGTTCTCCTTCAAGCATGTTAAGCTGTCCAATGACAGCTTATGTTGTGTTAGCTGTAGCTCAAAAAGACACATGATAGCCTTCGTTCTCCTACTGTTGGTTTTATTGTATGATTCAGGGAGTCCTAGCTGCTGGATCTAAATGGGTATGACTAAACTGTGAGAGAATATTGGGGGAAAAAATCCCTAAAAACGATCCCAGGTGCATGCATGCGAAGGAACTTTGCTATTTGCTGTGTGTGCATTTCCCACCTGCCCAAGTCATCCCCTTAGTGTAGTCATGCAAGCCATGAACCGCTTTAAAGTGAAAAGTAAAGTGGCCCCAAATAGTCACGCATGAACACATCACAGCACAGCACATAGTGTGAACAGTGTGAAATTCTTTCTCTGCATTTAACCCATTGAACAAGTGAGGCAGTGGGCTGCCACCTCAGTGGTGCTACTAGCTGTCCTGGGATTCAAACCCATGACCTTACTCAAGGGTACCTCAGTGGTGCTACTAGCTGTCCTGGGATTCAAACCCATGACCTTACTCAAGGGTACCTCAGTAGCGCTACTAGCTGTTCTGGGATTCAAACCCATGACCTTCACCCCCTCCCCCTCAAAAAAAAGAAAAGCTCCCATGGTCACCCCAGGTAGGAATCAAACCCAGGACCATCTCATTGTAGAAAGGTCGTTGCTCATAAGGTAGATTGAATTCAATTGTTTGAAAACAGGCTCCCAAAATGTGTAAATGTGATTCTACCATTTGCCTGCTGAGAAAATGAACTCAGCCCATAAAAAGCTTATTAAGTCATGTATGAAATGACGTTACTTCTTTAAGTATCAAACAGTTTTTTTTGTTCCCCTTTTTAAAATATGTGACAACAACCATAAAGAAATATTGAGGGCTATGTGGGTTTCATCTCTTAATGCAGCACAAAAAGGCTGCTAACCACCATCCCACTCCCACCTCATAACTCAAACCCATCCCTCCTTTCAGGAATCTGAAAGAACTTTCACATGTCACGTCTGTTTTTGTTCTTTTTTTTCCACAGCTAAAATGAAAAATGGTCTGACTGTTTTTGTGCAACAACTCTTACAACTATCTTAGTAACGGCGCTACCCGCTCAAAAACTCCATAAAGCCCTGAAATACCCATAAAGCTCTGTATCTTGTACCTCGGAACGTGACGCCTGCAGCAGAGAAAACCAGTGAAACATCAGTTTATGAAAGATGAGCTCTGTCTAGCACGGGTTACACACAGAGCGCCTGATTTCCCAGTGCAGGGAAGGGTGGTTAAGGCAGAATTTTGGAAGCGGAGTCAGTTTGAGACAAAATGACCATATGTTGCTCTCACTGTCCTCACCCCAGCATATGGTTCCTGCCGTCATCCAAAAAAATGGAAAAGAGCCATTCATGTCGACATGCAGACAGTGATTGAGTGTGTGAGGGTGTGTGGCAAGAGAGTGGGAGAAAGACGGGGCGGTTAAGCTTGATTATGAGAGTAGCTTGATTACGAGTGCACTTCTTGACTTTTTTGAGCACTTATGGCCTGAGGAGCCAGCAAAGACCAGCGTTTACCGAAGGCCACAATCAGGATTATAAAAAGAGAGTCCTGCTCTCTGGACTGTCTCTACATTTGGAGAAAAATAGAAAGTAACTAATTTTTAGGTGGGCGCATTGTTATAGCAAAAATGAAACTGAGTCTGGATTCCAAGAACTAGTGCAGCACGGAGGGTGACTCTTGAACCTGCCAGCCCTTTCTGTTGGGTTCGTCTGGCTTCAGCCAACAAAACTCCACCATTAAAAAGAGTTTTTCAGTTATTCTGAGAAGAAATTCAGCGCATTCAGTCTTTGACTGGCAGTGACTTGCAGTTCTTTCCCATTTCAATGCAGGCTGTTATTACTTGATGAAAATGCATTAAATGAATAGAGTCATACCGAGGTGAATACAATACACACTTGCTTTTCACTCTCATCTCAACTTTCTTCTACTGCTGAACATGGCAATTCTTTTAAAGGCCACAGTCCCAAACCAAGAGCAATATAATATCAAAACCAATATTATCAAAACCGGTCCACTCAAAACCCCCAAGTCATTATCAAGCCATCTAGCCGTCTATAAAGACTGTCAACCAAACTTTCAGCTCTGGTACTTTTCAAGTCCAGCTTGCGTAACAAAGTCAGGAAAATCACATAACGTCACTTTCTGCCGCTCATGACACTTTTATACTGTCAGAGTCAACTATTAAACCCATCTGCCACAAATCCTTTCACAGAGCTAGCTTGTGAAAAATGCTGCGCATCTTCAAGAGGCTATTTTAGCTGGGAAAGAGCAGTTTAGGATGGTGCTAAAAGGTTTATTGTCAAATTCAGAAATAGAAAAATTAAACTAACAAAAGCCAGGCAGTGTTTTACAACGATTAGTCCATGATTTGTTGACATTGGGTCATTTAATCCTAGACAATTGGACTTTGGGGGCTTTTCCTATTTTCTTTTCCAGTGCTTTTCATACACAAGGCTTGACATTACAGCGATATTCTGGCCTAAAACTTTGATTTGTTATCTATTATGTGATGATGTGTTCAATGAAACAGCAGCACAGCCCTTAGCTTCTTCAGTTTTAACAGAATTAATATTTGTATCATTTGAACAAAAGTTAGAGGGAATCACCTAGCATGATGCTAACCGGCCCACAATGCTTCTCATTCATGTTTTCTGAAAGCACCGTTACTTTACCCTCATTGCGAAAAAGGGTTTCTGTCAAAAGGTCCACAGACAAGGACATTTGATCTCTCGCTGACTTGTCTGAACCAACAGCATTTTCAGTCAGAAAAAAGCAAAAAGGAACAAAAGGGAGGCGCTACTGGGAAGCCTGCCATGGGCTCGGCTTGCGATCTCCACCCAGTCCTACTTTGGCGAACGGCTTTGAGGTGTATGCCTGCTTTGGGATCCACACCTTGCTAACAGATGTTAACAAAAACCCTTTCAGCTAATCAGCTTCAACAATGAGGTTTACATTACCTGAAACGCTTGCCTCTGCAAGTATGTTTAAGGAGTCAGTCGTCCATGCTGTTTCTATGTACGGCCTCTTCATGGCTTGGATTTATTTATTCAATCCAGGCCTTTTTTTACTTGCCAACAGCACAGCACGCCGTGCAGCTGGCATGCCAACAAGCATTTCTCTTTCCTTCAAATCTAGTTGAGCAATCACTGTGTTGAGTGTTTTAGCAAACTCTGGCCAGCCTTTCACAGTTATCTCAGTCCGAAGTAGTCCTGATATACCAGAACAATTGGATATCTCAGTTCTGTGAAAAGGTCTTCTTAGATTAATAACCACTTTATCTACAGTGATATGCTTGCCCACATTAATGCCATGCCTAGACTGATAATTTTCATGTGAAATCTCCAATAAACAGGTTTTCGGCACGTTCTTAGCATGAATGACCCAATGCGTCATCATTTCCGAATCACATACACCAGTACACTCCCCCAGTTATTTCTCATAAAAAACAAAAACTTGCCCGTTGCACAGAAGCGGCCTTGTGCACAAGCGTAGTTTTACCACTTCTCTCTGGAGTCTTGTGCGAAGTACAGTCGCCATGGTGTTTTCCGCCTAAGAAATGACATTTTTAAACCACACCGTCACTGAGACGTCCACCTTTGCCGTCTGTAATCTTTGTGTCACTATATGCATCGGCTTCTGTTCACAATTCACTCCTCTAACTTTCATTACAGGGTAAAAGTGCATGTGTGAAAGGGGCTTTGTGCTAATGCTAATGCTCAGACTAATGTTAGCATACTGACATACGTTGCTCTGGATAAGAGCGTCTGCTAAATGCCGGAAATGTAAACGTATGTTGTCCTCTACATTTCATTAATATGCAGTTTTAATCTTCAATAACAGCACATTTCTGTATCACAGTCCCTTTAAAGCTACAGAAAATGTGTTTGTCCTTTTTCTAATCCCTTGTCACAGCACAACACGCTGTGGTGGCTCAGATGGCAAGCTTTAATCACATCACTATAGACACACATATTCCAAGAGGGGAGATTTACTACTTTGAAAACACATCTAAAATAGAGCGGATTGACGCAGATAGCTGTGCATATATATTTTTGTAATAAACAAAGACATTATTTTGTTAAATGCTTTGCTTTCTTGGAAACTTCGAAAAGCCTGACAACGGGTATTTACGAAGAAAGATGTTGTTCAGCACAGTACAAATGAGCCAAGAGCGCTTTAATGGGAAAAAGACAACTCCACAGCTGATTTTCCAGAGTGTAATGATAGGCCCAGCTTTAAGGATATAAAGAAACAAAGTTAAACAAAGTCTTCGTTACCAACCAAGGCTCATTTAAAGAGCCCTAAGCCCCAAAAGGTGCAATAAATTATCTGAAACCCAAGCTGTTAAATCTACTTGGGGACCATAGAAGGCTGTCTAGAGCCTAGTCAGCCTTTCTGGCCACGGCTGCGCTAACAACAGCTTGCAGGTAACTGCAGGGGGTGATCTCACCACACTTCCAGTGCCAGCCAATCAAAATCCAGGTGGAGCTCTAAGGGGTGTGGCCTGTGAGTCAATCCAAGCATCGTTAAGAGCACGAGAGATTTAGAGGCCCGTAATGAGTCTGTCCACACTCAGAGCCGGGTTCGTTCCTACAGAGGGGGGCCACTCCACCAGTTTAAGCCCGGAGCGAGCAACAGAGCCTGGCCAGCCAAAAACATCAGATTAATTCTGACCTGAGTAAATATAGTGCACTCGTGTGCACTTAGTGGCTTCAGGATTAGCGTTTTAAGAGCCAGCGGATGGACATGGATCATATTCTGGAATTTCCATATAGAGCACTCCCGCACTCGCTCGTGTGTTTTTGTTTTTCCTTTCTGCAACAGTGTCAAATGGAAGGGACGGATGGAGGTTTTCCACCCACGAAACAATCGAGGTCTGGTGAAAAAACAAGAAATTGTTAATGAAATGATGAAAGGAAAAATTGGTCTGTATTTCACATTAAGACTCAACATTCAGCAACATATGGAATGCAGAACACAAAAACCACCAAACACTATCCATTAGAGAGCTAATTTTCCAGGGGACCACATCATGTTCGGATTTCACGGCAGTAATCGATTCTATACAGTCACCTACAAATCACCCATTAGGGAACAGCAGACAACTTGGTGTCCTAGAACCATTTCCATTGGAAACTAGGGATGAGAGATGATTTTCAAATAGTCGAATATTCGATATACGTTCGAATATTGAATAGTTATTTCGAATACCGTTTTAGCCATATCTCACTTATAGGACTCACGGAACAGAAATGAAGACGTTTCCTAACCAATATTTCATTAGTTCAGCCTGAAAGTGTCGCTAACAGTCAAACTCCCTTCAGGCACGGTAGACTAGGCCTACTTAGCCCATAGGCTACTCCAAAATAACAGAAGGAGAAAACTGAACGGTACCGTGCGGCGCAGGGCCGCGCCAGAGCGGATCTACCGGACTGGCATCTGACTACGGGGAGGCTATCGGTCGAGAACTATAACGGCCCTGGACTTTCTTTACCAGCTCGGCCGTGGTTCCGGGGGCTGAGCTGCTCAGTGAAGATGTTCTGCGATTTGGAAGGTTCAGAAAGAAAGCCATGCACAAATTTAAAAAACAAACAAAAAGTCAAAAAGCGCTCTGTTATTGGCGCAGATGTTCATCATTTTTACTTTAAACGACGGTGCCGTGTGATTAAACAGTTTGTGGAAAAATACCTGTTTCTCACACTCTGTCATCATGTGTTTGCGCGCGTGCAGGCGGGGGAGGGGGTCGATTTTCAAATAATATTCGAATAGTTCTCATCGATTTTCGAATAGTGTTTTTGCCAAAAAGTCACATCCCTATTGGAAACCACGAGAAACCTGTGACTGTATTCACTTAATGCAGTTTTCTGGATCGGTTTCTCATTACCAAGCTGAGATGACTGGAAGTCAGTAAAGAAAATGTATGGTCAGTGGTTAAAAATCTGATGAAATCAACACTCCCATTTCGAGATGCTGTAAGAATACAGACCCTGGTTCCCTGCAACACAACCCAACACACTTGAATGGAATTGTACAGATTACACAATCAACTCCTTCTTAAAACAGTAACAGGGCTGAGTTTTTTTTTCACCACAGACATTCCTGTGCAGTCGTGTGTGTATTTCTTGAACACTGTTACCCTATTATCAAACTCATTAAAAATCAGCCTCTCAGTTTTATATCGAGTGGTATTGTTAGCACACAGTCCACACTATGGCTATCTTCCATAAGCATGAAGCCGAGCGGCAGTGCTGTTGCTAACCTTGACAGCAAATTCTAGATATGCTAAAAAACACTGGGTCAAAAATCACAAAGACGTCTCCAGTTCCAGGCCAGCCCAAATACACTGGAAGAGCTGAAATAGCACATTCTCCACTGGCATGATATACATGTGTCCGCAAGGGTTTATATGGACTGTTAGAATGAGGTGCACTGTGTCCAAAGGAAAAATATCATTTACATCTGCAGAACAGATTCTAGGCCTTGATGTTTTTAGAACAGTTTCAGTTTCCATTGGAACCTCTCGATTTCTTAGACCAGGAAGATATAAGTGGAAAAAACCATAGTATAGTCACAGAGACACTAGTATATAACAATGGGGAACAGTGTAGGTTAGCTAAAACAGAAAAAAAATATATATATATAAATCATGAAGCTATGGCTTGATAATGGTTCGGCAAAGTCCATACAAGCAGGATAAGTGATTCTAAGTGTGTGTGCTTCACAGTCTCGAACACAACCCTCACATCTTCAGTCCCTTCTTCTTTAGGTCCTCTTTAGCCTCTCGTATCTGTTCCTGCAGCTCTCTAGCCGCCTCCTCGCAGTCGTTAAACGTGGCTACCCTGTAACCAACTGTTGCCAGCGAATAGCATCCGAACACCACCAGCAGGTACACAGGCATCGGCCAGGCAACCTCCTTGTACGCCGCCGGCAACTGCAAGCCCAGGAGATCAAAGGTAACCAGTCCCCATGCAACACCAACCAGCGACACGCCCACAAGCCACTCCAGAAGTTTGCTCATGATGAAGGAACCTAAAAAACCAACATACAACACAGATACAGTGTTATAAAATTCATTCAGTGTCCAGTGTGAGATGATAGCCTAGTATGAATAAACAAGACATTTTCTAAGGGGGTGAGGGATGCAATAGAAAAAGTTTAGCTCCCTAAAGAACCATGTTTATAAATGATACGTGAGTGTCTTATAAAAGTATGAAGGGTGCCAATGTAATGCAATGACTTCCTTTAAATCTTAAATCTCATTTATAGATAATTAATTGTTGCAATTGTAAACTAATGTAACAGTGTTGTGTAGTTTAACATTTCCAAGGTATAATACATTATTTATATGTATTTTTTTTTTTATGTTCTCCAAACGTTTTTTTGTTTGGAGTTTTGAATCAAGTGTGGTTAAAAGTGTATAAAACCACAGTGACATGCACACTTTACACAAACACACTCTCACAAATTACAAGAGCAATAACCAGAAAAAAAATGATGCGGCCTCTATCTTTTTTCCCCATGGCTATATATATA
>JBBIGA010145074.1:0-19528 GCA_037576975.1 Alestes dentex | reverse complement strand
GAGTCTTTTGTGTATGTAGAAAATGTTTCAGATCTTTGAGTTCAGCTCATGAAAAATGGGAGCAAAAACAAAAGTGTCGCATTTATATTTTTGTTCAGTATACATCTGTAACAGATTTATCAGTTATTTAACATACAATGCATAGTGTTTAGAATGATGGTTGGATGTATTTGGTTAGTAATGAGAGCGCCATCCCTAATAACTACTAATTCTATCAGTATGATGTTTTTCTAATAGCTTTTAAGGTGGAGGGGATTAAATGAACTGAAAATGATTTTGTCTTTGCTGTTGGGTTTCTAACTGGTTAAATGAACATTCGATTGTAATCAGTTTTGTTTTAATGTAGGTCAGTCCTATGAAATCCGTATGCTTAACAGAAAAGTAGCGGAGTGTGTGAATATGTACAGCAAATATGTAAAGGTAGGTTAAAGGTATTACGTGTGTGTTTCACTTGTAACCTGATCTTTTATCTTTGTAGTATCATTTTCCTAATTTGTCAATACTGCTCAACCTCCTCTTGGAGGTCACGTGTCGTCACTGAAGACTTCACTAGTCTTACCCCCTCTTGGACCCTATGTGTTTTCTTGTCATTGCTGCCAGGACAAAACCTCATATTTTACAGAAAGTAACAGGAATAGGACAAAAACGTTCCCGTCTTTTAATGTATGTAAGAACATTTAATTCAGGGTCGTTTTGGACTGTTTGTATTGATCCGTTCCTCTTCTAATTTTGACATGGTGTAAAGGGCCACTGGTATTTCTAAATTTTGTTTATTAATAAAAAAAAGAAAAAAGGAAATAAAACAAGGAAGATATGACATTTTGTTCTGGCAGCAGTGCTATGCATTTAGCTGAAGATGTCAAATGCTGTGTCTTACATTTGGTATACACAAATTCAATTGAATGTATAATGTGTGTCATCACAATCCACTTTGATTTTCTACGTCATCTGAACACTGCAGCAGTCCTTTACGTTGTGTGAATGTTTCATGATGAACTGACCAATAGAAATACTGTAAAGGAATAAAATCCCCTGTCCTCATTGTGCGTGTGTTTTGGTTCTGGAAGACCAGTGCCCAGCACAGATTGTTATTTTCCCTGCACAAACACACCTCGTTTAACTCACCTGTTAATTGCCAGGTTTAGTGAGTGTGTTTGAGGAGGGGGATTATCAAACTCTGCTGGACACTGACTCTCCGGGCTTGGATTTGGCCACCCTTGACTTGACATGAAAAGTTAAAAATGTTTTCACCTTCTCTCATAAATATACAGTTTTTCTTGACTGTGACGTTATACTTAAATGTATAGTATATAACAGCCATTGCATGTAGTGTAATAGTAAGGGGATGGTGTAGTTGTTTCAAAAGGCTTATTAGAATTTAAGAATGTGAAGTGGTCTTAGTGGTCTTAGAGGTTTTATCAGTCATGTGTACATTGACATGAAAAAAGTAGTCTTTTTTGCAATCTGTAAAGAAAATGCACTTGTACAGAAATGTTCATGTTCACCCCTCCTTTCTATAGTGGATAAAGAAATCATGTGTAAAGTGTGAAATATGGTGTACTTTCAGAAATCTCTTATTCTGCTCTAATCTTAGTCTGGCCTGTTTTCAGAGTATTATACGTGTGGCGTTTCATGACCGGCGCCTGCAGTACAGTGAGCGCACACAGCTGGAGGGATGGAGGTGGAACCGGCCAGGAGACAGAATTCTTGACATGGGTGAGTCGTCTTTACCTGTTCACTCTTACCCAGGGATGGTCTGATGCGCTGCTTCACTTTAGTGTGAAGTGTAATGGTGTGCAAGCTCAGCACTTTTGTTGTTTTGGAAACTGCAGAAATTGAGAGAAATTGTCATGAATTGTCTTGGGTACAAAAGATATTAATAACAGGACATAATGGTTTTGTTCAGATATCCCCCTCTCCGTGGGAGTTACGGAACCTCGTGTCCATCCACTCCAACTCAACACTATTGAGTTCCTCTGGGATCCTGTCAAAAACGCCTCAGTATTCATTCAGGTGGCTCCACTCTTATTCCTGGTCATTTCAGTGCCTGTCACTTATATCTCTGGCTTCAAAAGGCCTGGATTAACTGACAGGTTTTCTGTGATCTGCGTATGATGTTCGTTTTATAGGTAAACTGCATTAGCACAGAGTTCACACCTAGGAAACACGGTGGAGAAAAAGGAGTTCCCTTCCGTATCCAGGTGGATACTTTCATGCAGAATGAGCATGAAGAATACCTGGAGCATGTGCACTCTTCCAGCTGCCAAATCAAAGTCTTCAAGGTAATTAAATCTTTAGTAAATGCCACTCCCATGGACAGCTTTGTGCTCTCTCTGTTCAGATTACATTAAATTACATGAGGCAGACACTTTTATCCAATACAACTTTCAATTTGAGTTCAATCTTAGAGTAGGGAGTAGTGCAAAATGACAGAAAATGCAACAGGAGAGGAGATACTCTCTGAATAATATCTGTATCTATTACAGTACCATATTCAGTTTACATTATTAACTGAACAGGATATTGTCTGATGCTTTAAGTAAAGTGAGATTATTTGAAATGCATTGCCAACACTGCTGGTAAATACTGTTCTATGACATTTTTATGAAGTATAATGTCTCATTGTCATCCAGCCAAAGGGAGCAGATCGAAAACTGAAGACAGACAGAGAGAGGATTGAAAAAAAGAGTCTTCAAGACAGGGAAAAATATCAGCAATCCTATGAAACCACAATACTCACTGAGGTAAAATGTCTCCTAGGCTTCTGGCCTGTCATCAAGGTTATTTGAGATGCTTGTGACTGCTAGTACCTCTAACAGCATGTGTAACTAGGCTATATTGGAGATGGTGTTGGAAATATGGACTGATACTTATAGCAGGGGTGCCCAAACCTGTCCAGAAAGGGCCGCTGTGGGTGCATGTTTTCGTTCCAACCAAGAAGAACCTCACCTGAGTGACTGAAAACCAAGACCCACTGATTACAGAGGTGGATTCAGCTGTGCCTCCTGCTCGGTTGGAATGAAAACCTGCCCCCACAGCGGCCCTTTCTGGACAGGTTTGGGCTCCCCTGTCCTACTCTCGGCCACTTTCCGGAGCGCCTCCCTCTGCTGGTGGGTGGAGACTATCCTGAAAGTTCTCTAGGGTTCAGAGGTCTTGTGTTTCTAAGACCTAAAATTAAAGAAATTTGTTCATTTTTGTTCTTAATGTTCATTTATGTTCATCTGATGCCGTTTTTACATGTTTTTAAAACAACAATTACTTTGGTTCTACATGATGCAGGAACACCAAACAATGACGTCTGACACCTCGAGCATCAACACAAACCGGAGGAACTCCCATATAAGGAGTTGTTCAATTTACCATTTGTTGCGCTACCAGCATGGATCCATGCTGCCTGCGTTCTAAGGGTTAATGTGGCTTGACTTAATCCAGATATAATCCTGATACTCAAAACGTATTAAATGACCAGATGTAAACAGGGTCTTTGACTACCCTGGGGTATGTGGGATGTTGTAAATGACTTTTTGTCATATATCTGCTGATTGATGATTTTAGAGTCAAAGAGAGCATGTGATGAAATGCCTTTACTGCAAAGATAAACAGGAAGACAGTAGAAGGAACCTCCTGCCCTGAGTTATGAAGGCCCAGCGCTGCTCGCCCTCCTCTGTATGTATCCCACACAGGGACGTTTAAGAGTGAGATATTATTTGCATAAAGCATTGTGCTGCTTCACTGGCAGTACAGCAGGGCGTCCTGCCCACACACACAACAGCAGGATTAATGGAGTAAACATGGGTAAAGGGGGGTTCGGCCTTTCGCATGCTGCTGACAAGCTCAGGCGCTTTACCGCGCCATGCAGTTATATCCGAGGTCTAAAAACAGCAGTAAATGTGATCTGGCTGCAGGGGTTATTTTCATAGCTGCAGGACGTGCTGGGATAACTCACCAGTTGCGGTCGGAGCAGGGGGCTCGTGGAATACGGAGTTGCACAGGGTCGCAGAGACTGACGCTGCAGACATGGGTAAAGACCCGTCAACCTAAAGTATAAAATGGAACAGAAGTAGATCACATACCTGCCATTTTCTATGATTTTGTCGTTTGTCATGTTACGCAATGTGAGAAACCACATAAGCAAGCCTGATAGTTTGATTAGCTCGCTTAAATAAAGCTAATAGAAATTATTTCCCATAGGTTTTTTTTGTATTTTCTGTTAGACTGAAGCAAATATATATAAAATGAAAGCAGAGAACATATTTACTAAAACATCATGGGTCTTATAGCAACAACAAAAAATAAACAAAAATGTAACTTCTTACTGGTACTGCAACACCTTTAGAGGGCAGTAGTGAGTAAACCTTGTGTTTTTCACAAGCAGGATGTTGAGGATTGTCCAATAAGAATGTCCCTCTGCTCTTTTGGATGAGCTGGACATGGGCCTTAAGTTATCGGGGTTAACGGGAAAAAAAATCTGCTTTGTGAAATATCCCCCTTAAGAGGGCGGCCGTGTGTGATGTTTGTTTATTTGAGCCCGCAGATCTTTAGCCATTTCCTATGAGCAAACAGTATCTGATGAGATGATTTGATGGCAGACTGCTTGTTGAATTTGTAAAGGAATTTTTTTATTTTTTAATACACTTCATATTTCATCTTTGCATGCTGTTAATTCAAAATCATGTAAATAGACATCATCCGAATGATTCTGCATCACTTCCCACACATCCAACAATCTTCTGTGGCCTTGTAGCTTCATTGCAAAGCTAAACAAAGATGGGACAACCAACAAGTCTGCCTCAGTTCGTCTGAAAACACTGTGGGTTTAAGGGATATATGGCGGTGGGAGGTCACTCTGTCCTGGGGCCATTTATGTACCTCTGGGTATTTTACAATCAGGGTTTTATTAGAGAAGAATTCATGTGCATGTTTGTGAGGAGGCCCTGCAGTCAGAGGTTCAGTGACTAAAGTTAAATGTAGGCTCAGACAAGCTTGACGAGAGTTCCATTCTGTGGTTTAATAATCCCATGTTTGCACTTCACTGTTTGTTTTCATTTTGCAACAGAAAGTCATTTTAAAAAATAGCTGCGGAACCCTTTTACATAAACATTTTGCCATGCTGAAAACAGCGTCCGTGTTGGGCCATAGGCATGAGCTTCAGTAACTTAACCATAAAAGTGGTCTCACTTCATTTTAATTGAGCCCATCATCTCATCCAGAAATGCTTAAACTGTTAAACTCTCTGGTTAAAAGGTTATGACTCTGTGAGCATCTCCACATAATTGAAAGCAAGACTCTTAGGTTTAGGTTTTGGGTTGGCTTTCCTGTGAGAGTCAGTCTGAGTGTTAGGTTTAGGTGCTGGGTTGAGTTTAAGATCAGTGCTAGAGTGGGTGCTGGGTTAAGGTTTTGGGTTGAGTTTACGGTTTGCGTTATAGTAAGGACTGAGTTAAGGTTTAGGTTCAAAGTTTAGATTTAGATAAAGACTAAGTTTGAGCCTTAGATTTGGGATTAGATGAAGTTAAAGTGAATTTAGAAGGTAATTAGTTGAACATCAGTCTAAGATGACAAAGATTTAATGATACGAATATCATTAAATCATAGTTTTTATATAATTTTTTCCTCTGTCATCCTAATATATATTATGTAGTTGTAAGTCTGTTATACCGTTGCTGCTCTGTGAAACTTTTGCAAGCATTTCACTCGCATGCACTGCACCTGTGCACCAACGACACGCAATTTGACAATAAAAGTGATTTGATTTGAGATTGTGAGTGTCTACAGGAACTACAGGTGACATTTAAAACACTGTTAAAAAGAGTCTGTTCATATTCTCCATATGCCATAGCAGCCTGTAATAATTACAAATAAATACGTCAGAGCTCGGCCAGACTGTGCAGCAGCTGATTTGTCAATATGTTAACTAAGTTATGTTATACATAATTAATAGCTTGATCAACTTTATGCCCTCATAACCAGTCCATTCTGCGTGCAGGACAACAGGTGCATGCTGATTTTGACATTACAGCTATATACGGGGCAGTTGTCAGCATCAGGACTGTAGGACCAAGTTAGACTCTGAATGCTACTGAATTTATCAGCTCCCAGCCTAAGTATGTTTGTTTGTTTGCTTTTTTTTTTGCTCACCTTCTCTTCAACTGTTCTCTGAGGCTTTGCTATTTGTGTAAGTGCGTGTATATGAAGAACAGGCCGGATCAGCCAGTTGCTCTGGCGGCGCGTGTGTTTCCGCCACTGACTCGAATACTTTGCATAATGCAGGATGAAAAAAGCCCATGGGCTTACACCTGTGGGCCTGCAGGGTTTAGAAAGTCCAAGTTGCTTCAAATCACTGTATTACACACTGAGCTTTGGTGTTTGGTTCACGGTATGAATCAGTTTCCATTAAAACTAAAGACCAAATGCATAAGACGCCCGGTACACTTTTCCCACTAAAGGTGGGGGATTATCATCGTCAACACCTTTGGTTTTGTGGAGTGGGAAGGACCTTTTAAGAGGAGGCCTAGTAAACAATGCTGCACTTTTCTTGCTAGTTCACATACGCATGACTTGTCACTCTATCTACCATCGGATAAACTGTGAAGTGTGAGGTCTCAGCAGTTTTGGCATTTTCCACTTTATGAAAGGCTGTTTGGATTTGCTGCTCGAATACAATAACAGGCTCCTGGTGGCTGAACCTCATTAGAGTTAGCATTTGGTCAAACTAAAAAGGCTCCACTAATGTTCAGAGACAGAGTTTAAAGGAATGTAAGGGTGAAAATTCAAATGTACACAATTTCCCACTGACACCAGATGTAGTCCATCAGCAAAGACATGTTTGGAATCCAAATTTAGCTTCTTTAGTTTAGCACTGGAGCTACAAGGCCAACGTTGCTAGCAAACTGAAGTCAATATTTGCCTCCATTGTGTCCATAAATACATCCCCTCTCAACCCACATAAACCACATCCAGCTCTTCAGTAAGGTACTGGAGACTTGTGAATGTGGTTTAGGACACAGTAGGAATGTAAAACTGATTTTAGATCAGCGCTCCTACTCCTGAAATGACCTTTATTCAAAACAGCTGCCCACAACATTTGCCTACACAGTAAAGTATTGTTAACTTTAATGGCTGTAGTAAGTTATACTATGGATTAAACCACATCTTCACGCTTGGGTCACCTTAAAGAAGAGCTGGGTGCGGTTTGAGGAGTTTGAGAGAAATTTTGAGGATGTTTTTATGGAAAAGATTTGGTTAGCTATTGACTTCTGGTGTAAACTACAGAAGCAATACAATTTATGCAATTTTCCACTTATCTCCAATGTAGTTGATCAGTCAAAGTAAAGAACTGTTAAGTGTCTCTTCAATGTCTGCATTTCACCTATAGAGCTTCTATAAATAGCTAAAACACAGCACTGTTAGCCTGATGTTAATCTAACAGGCAAATTTGTTATTTCAGGCTGCTGGAAATAAGAATTTTTAGTGGGGGTCCTTTTTAGGTGAATTACATCCTTCCCTGCATTAGACACAATAGTTTTGGGTTTAGGTTTTGGGTTGAGTTTAGGGTGTCAGTTAGTGTTGGGTTTAGGTTTTGGGTTGAGTTTAAGGTTTCAGAGTTAGTGTTGGATTTAGGTTTTGGCACTTGGCACTTTTTTAACACTGATTGGTTGCAGTCATTAAAAAAAAATTAACTGGACATGGGGATTAAGAAGACGTTCTGTTGTGGAATAGAGAATTAAAGTCACTGCACTCTGCAGTGGTCATATTTGTGCTCTCCACCATTCCACATAGGCCATGCCCCCTTCCCCACCCCTCTCTGAGACAGCCAATGAGAGCAGTGCATGACCGGATTATTTGTTTCATACTCTTCACAGATGACTTTCAAAGAGCACATGAAACTTAAACTGGAAAAAAAGAGCCTTTTAAGATACTTCACAATTTAGTCTACACAGTTTAAAGAACTGTATGTCTGATCCAAGAACTAGTCTTTTTAAGTGGGCAAGGTAATGAAAGCACTCAACCTTTAATCGCTGTGCGCGATCACTGTAATCATAGCGATCACAGCAATCAGAGAAAGCAGCTGTTCTGGTTTAATGGGTTGCAGCCCAAGAGAATGCAGTGAGGTTAACCAAATGTAAACTGCCATCCCAGAGCTGGAACAGTGCATCCCGCTCTCAAAGACATTAAAACCAGGCTGTCATGCTGCAAAGAGTGAAATCACACCTTTCTGTATTTCAGCGTTTTACTGCAGGACAGATGAACCGGAATTTCAGGTCATGACAGCAGTGACATTTAAAACTTACTGGTGTGGCCTAAAGCCAAGAATGAGAAGCTTCACTGCATGGATCATACTGAACAAATACGAGGCCCTGACGTCACCTGTATTGTTCCACAGTTTGCCTCTTCATTGTTTAAGGAAGGATATATAGGTCATAACAATATGGTATACTGTAAAGAAAACAAACAATCAGTATTTGCTTCACTGGCCACTTACTTACAGGTACACAGTTATAGCCTGTGGTCCCTTTCCTGCCATGAACAACTTGTCCTCATTCATCACTGATCAGATTCTGACCACAGGGCCGCAGTTGACCTGGCATTATTTGGGTGGTGAACCATTCTCAGCACTGCATGGGTACAGTGGTGTGCTGTGGTGCTGGGAGGAGTGTATCAGGCACAGCAATGTTGCTGGGTTTGTTACACACCTCTGAATCATTGCTAGGCTCAGAGCGGTCCATCACCCTAAAATATGAATCAGGAGTAGAAACTGACCATTGATGAAGAACTAGAGGATGGAAAAAACAAGCTGTGTATCCAAAAATGGGCTGCAGTCTGTACACGAGTCAAGAGGGGCAACAAAGGTGGGGTTTCTGATAAAGTGCCCAGTAATAGTAGAAGCACAGTGCATTACATCATTGTTTTAATTGAGTAAGATAGTGCTGCTCAGCCCCAGTCAGTAGTGCAGACTAGCACTGCAGAGTTAAGTTTTATCCAGTTGTCTGGAAAGCATGAACTCCAATGAGTTGGTTTGGTCTCCACAATGGGATATCAGTGCAGTATGCTAAAAAATCAGAATAAAAAAAATTCTGTATTGATCCCAGAGGAAACGGCTTTCTGAATAATACTGAAATACTAAATGAAATTATTCTGCTCAATATTTGATAGCATTTTTTAATGTGACATTGGTGGGGAATTGTGTCTAAAACCACAGAAAAATTATTTGAGTGTATTATCAGAGGTCAGGTAGTGATAGCATAGTGTAACTAGCAGTAGACATGACTACTCTAGCAGCACATACCAACAAAACCTATTAATATTTTTATTAGTGTCCTTCTACTGTGAATTGGTCTTACTAAATGCTCTCAGGAGATTTAATAGAATTGTGGTTATGTGGTAAATGGAACCTATCCCAGTGACCACAGGGTGAAATACGGAGAAACACCCCATACAGGTCGCCAGTGGATAACAAGGCAGACACACAGACAAACACACAGTCACATCTAGTCATACACACAGTCACATCTATTTAGCATCCCCATGCATGCATGAACTATGGGAGGAAACTGGAGCTCCTGGCAAAACACAGGCACAAGGACAGCATGCAAACACTTTTTTATTTATAAATATTTAACATGTTCTCTTCCAGGTGTTCTACTGACTGTTCACATGATGACAGAACTGAAATATTAACTGGTTATAAATACATCTGTAAGAATCAATTTTAGTAAACTAATTTCATACTAATAAAGTTCATAGTTAATTTTTTCTGGCTTTGAAAAAATTCTCAGTTCTTGTTCAAATCTCAAATTAACTTTGCAAAACACCTTTTTGCATCATGCCTGTCTACATTTCTAGCAACTCTGAAAATTGTTCATTTTTGCACGCAACACTTGAAGCGATGCCATATGTTCAAAATGACAGACATTTTCAAGCATCATTTTTCAAAAATGATAAGAGCATGGAGAAGAACCACTGTGAGCAACCAAGACTCAAAAGCAAAAAAAAAAAATGGTTGAAACTGCAAAAAAGAAGCAAATGACAGTGTAACATTTCGAGGGACATTATGTTCGCGGATTGCTTTTACTGTGGGATGTGTTGTGTGCAGATTCTTTCGCAGAAGCATGCAAAATGTGTTCTGTCTTGCTGGCCACTCCACTTATTTGACATTCCAGATGCAGGAACAATCTCAGAAGTTAGAGAATATCAGGAGGGAATGTGGCTGTGGTACTGTGTATTGTAAAAATGGTTTGAACTATTCTGTTTTCCGTATCGCATTTTTTTCCCTACACGCTCAGTTCAGCTTATCTGCTGCTTGTCAAGCCCCTCGATGTTTAAAATTCGGAGAGAGATTCAGCCCGCCGCCTTCGTGCTAAGCCCCTGTGCGTTTTCTTATAGTATACTCAGCCTCACACTCCTTGGAGCCTAAGACTGTCCAGCGGTGTTCTTGAAAACAGGATACACCCTACACCACCGAGCCCAGCACTGCACTGTACAGAACAGCGTATTACTCCATATCCTCTACTTCCATGGGAATCGCTGTAAGCGCCTGCATCCATCCTGTGCAGCGTAAAAGTTAAAATCATCGCATCTCCCCAGTCCATGCCCACAGAACAATAGATGGAATTACTGTGTGTGTGTATATGTGTGTGTTCTATCAAGCTTTGCACGCTATACCGTGTGACGTTGGCAGTGGCATAGAAGGGTGTGGGAGGGAAGGAGAAAACAAAGGCTTGGCATGTGGAGTGTTCATTGAGCTTCTCTCATGTTCTATATCATCAGCCACCCACCCAGCTTCTCTCTCTCTCTCTCTCTTCCTCTCCTCTTGCATCATCATCAACCATGTTCTCAAACATCTGTGCAGCTCTGTTTTTCATTTTTCTTGTAAATCTCCACATCTGTTTGTGCCCAGAGCGCAGTGTAAGCCAACATGGGGCTGGGTCCCATGTCCAGCTAATGGATCTCAGCTGCCCAACACATGGAGCCAAAAACAGCGCTGGGATCATATGAGGGCTTTGAGGTTTACGACATAGGTGGACTTTGATAGAGTGATATAATTAGCACAAAGTAGAGTGCACCATGTCAGGTGATGCTATAGTGCCAGACGTAGCATGCAAAAACATACCGCACTGCCGTTATCCTGCAAGCTCTAGGCTTCGGGCCTTTGAAGTGAGCATACATGTGTTCACATGACCGAATGCAGACAGATGCATGAAAAGATGTTGAGTCATTGATGTATGTGCTCTAATGAGCATGAAGAGGGCAGCCGAGGCAGGAAAAACGCTCTAAACATGAAGAAATGAAGGATCACCCAGGACCTCATTCACACAATCATGCAAAGGGGGTCCAGCGCATCTCAGGGTGGCTGTTTGGGCCTTCCGTTCTTCATGTCTGGAATGAATCTGCGTGTACTTTTTCCATTTACACTTTTTATTAACATGCCTCCCAGTATGAGCACATGGGATTTGTTTTACCTCCTAGACTTTTTCCCCTTGGCTTGGTCCCTTTCACTGACCCAGAGTGCAAGAAGGAGCTTGGTTTTGGGACAACTCTTTCCTTCTTTACCTTCTAACCAGCTGGCCAACACTCAGCACACACCTCTCTGTAATGATGCTTTTCCACTGGCACAAGGAACCACGCTGTACTTTGAACAGATGTTTTTCCACTACAAATAAAGCAACCTGTACCCATGCTGTACAGCCCTGTTTGACGACAGGGCTGAAAGTGGGCTGCAGCCGAGCTGACTGCATCACTGCTTTTCTTTTGGGAGGTCAACAAAGTACAAGCTCTGCTGTCCAGTGGGCTGAAGATAAATTTCAACGGGAGTTTTTTAATGACAAATTTAACTTTAACACTGTGAGAAACGTGAAGGTGTACCAGGACATAAATAATAAAAGACCACAATATCAGACGTGGTTCTGCTGGTTCGACTCCATGGACATGGTTTTGGTATGATGAATAGCCATAAACTGGGGGAGAGAAGTGAGTCTCTCAGAAACTCTGAGATACACAGAAAAATAAAAGTGTGCTGCATGTTTTGTGCCATCACAGTATGGTTTAGATACAGCACCATTCCTGAATACCTATGAAAAAGTGCCATAAGTCTACACGGATATAAGAAACACCTGTTGAGATCAAGGGTACACAGCCTCAGAGATCCACTGCAATCTGATCGCTCAAACCATCCTCTAACGTCGTCAGGGACACATGTGACTACACAAGATCTTGTATTCTGAATGCTAAAGAGTCCCCATTTATCCCTGAAAGATCTCCTGATCAACTGCAGACCATCTTGTAACAGCAGCAATGAAAGCAGCTGCATAGTTTGTTTCTTCACTTCATATCCCATTTGTTTGTAAACACTTTGCATTTCAATCCATGCAAAGTAGATGCTCATGACAGCTCATCCATGAACATGAACAAGGACTAGTTCAAGCAAATGCAGCAAGAAACCTGAGACACATTGGAGACACATGAATATTGCAAGTGTAAATGACTGTTGGTCTCGCAGTTCACTTGTGATCAGATTGCCCCAGATGGAGGTATGAACAATGCTGCTACTTACATTTACTCCTATGAATGTGAACAGTGAAATTCTTTCTCTGCATTTAACCCATTTACCAAGTGAAGCAGCAGGCAGCCAGGAACACAGGGCCCAGGGAGCAGGGTGTGGGCATGATACCTTACTCAAGAGTACCTCAGTTGTGCCATGGGCAGTCCTGGGATTCAAACCCACAACCCTCCGATTGCAGGGTCAGCTACCTAAACACCAGGCCACCAGCTGCCCCAAAAAGTCTCTCAATATGTCATCAGTTGCAGTCCTAATGTGTCCTACACATTCTAGACTTAAGGGCTTGGTACAGAAACCTTAAGATATGTAGGCTAATCCACCAAAATGAGGCCTCGGGTGAATAATGTAAACTGTTTAATGGTGATTGTCAAGGGAGACAGCAGCAAGAAAAAAGAGCATGAGAAAGAAACACTATGAGGAAACAAGACTCAAATGCTAGTACGGAGAGAAACTAGTGGCTAGTAGGAAATGCTTTAAAGATCTCAGAGGATTGGGCTGATTGTTCAGAGCACATATAGGATGGTAGATATGAGAACATAGAAGGGAAGAAGATAAATATGAATGCAAGGCTGGATTATAACTTCCCGAAACTGGTTTGATGTCCCAGCAGGGAATAGAAATGCACAAATCAGCATCTTCTGTGCAATCTGATTTCTTTCATCAGGTAATCAATTATCTAATGTTCTACAGACCTCAAGTAAAGAACGTTGCTGAGAGGAGGTTCTTTTTGGCACCAAAACAAGGGTTTCCATTTGGAATCCATTAAAGATCTTCTAGGCAGCGTCGCATATCTATCAACATCCAGAAGACTTACATCACTGCACAGTTCAGTGTCTTGTCTACACTTCCAGTCCTGCCTCAGGTCATCAGGTCAGGAATGCCTGGATCATTTGCACCTGGTACACTGTGCCACTCTGGCAGAGCTGCAAGACACCTGCTGTTCCAAATTTTAGTAAACTAATACTGCGAATAACAGCTCTTGTTTGATGTGTGAGGACTGCAGAAATATCCTAGTTGATGTAATCATCTTAAATCTAGTCCATCTATGTAGTACTTCTTATTAATAGATTGTTTCAAGAATGTTATAGGAGTAGTTCACAGTTTTGGGACATTTTCGAGTCTTTTATCTTGTGAAATGATCATATTCTGTTGGCAGATAATTGCAGCCATTATTTCTTGAAACCAGCAAAATGATCGTCCATAGGAAAAATTCTGATCATTTGGTTAGACAACACATCTAGAAAGAAGACCTGTGTGTTACTGAATTTAGGAGTCTAATTTTTTAAAGAAAATGTAATTATGCCTGCTAGCTAGTTTTCTTGAAGTAACAGGGGAAGAGGGATCCTTACCCAATTTAGGAGATTGTTTTCCTCTTGGACACCCAGCCACAAATGGGCATTGAACTCACAACCTCTCAATTATAGGGCGAGCATTTAGACCCTTGAGTACCACTCAAGAACCCCTGAAGTTCAGAACAACTTGTTCCTTTGTTTAGCCAGAAACACATAACCTGCTGTTCTCTATGGTTCTGAGGTTCCACTGCAAGGAAAAAAAAAACATACAGTAACATATATTACAAATTATATATCTCAGAAACATCTGGTAATTTCACCATAACTTTAAATATCACCATAAATATTTTAAAAACAGTACATACAGCATTTTGAACCTGATTTAGGCTTCCAAGATTTCATCAGTATGTGTCTGCTTTACTCATGCATATCAAATGTTAGGGCTGCATTACTGAGAAGTTAATAAATCATATAAGATTTGGCTCACACCTCGAGTATGAAGTGTAACGTTCAGAATCTGAACGTTGCAATCAGTACGGTCTTATGTACATTCAAACAGAATCTATAAAGCTCATTTCAAATCAAATGCATGTGCTCAGTAGTGAAGGAGGTGCGAAGAACCAGACATACTTGAAGAAAACTTACATCAGAAGTCAATTCATTAACCCAGATTTTGGTTTTTTTTGTTGCTTAATTCTAGTGTTTACACCTGATATTCAGTATATTTTTCTGCTTTATTTAAATGCCTATTTAACAGTGGAGTAAATGTGTCCTGTTTATTTGATTCAGTTTGGACTTTCATGTCAGATTTATGTAAAAACAGGACTACTGTTTATCTGTTAAATCTGATTGTTAAATCAACATTTGTAGAGCAGATGAAGTTCATTTTGTTTCACATCGAACTCATTTCATATATATATGACGTGCGGAAGAATTTGTATTTGGTTATTCTATATTTAATCCGTGGAGGCAGCGACACGCGGCATCCTGCATGGTGATTAAACATTTAATGTGGGAGTGACGGGCCTAAATATTTTAACAGTTAAATAATAGAGAGGTAGAAGAGTGTCTTGTTCAGGTGGTTGGACAGACGAGGGGTCATTCTCGTTCATGTTGTTTATTTACACGGTCTGCTTTTCAGATTCATCATGTTTACCGCTTGTGTTTGATGTGGCACTTACGCCAGCGAGCAGTCCTTATGTTTGAGAGTGTACTGTGTGAATAAAGTGATTCACAGTTTGTCAAATTGAGAAAAAGGACAGCCAGAGGACACAACAGCTACCCGCATGATGAGTTTAGTGTTAAAAAAGTGTACAAAACGGTTTAGTCACACCAGACCATTATACATCTAATCATATTTCACCAAACTTCAAAATCGTGTTAAATCTTACTTTTTTTGTGCATAATCTTCACTAAACTTGGCACAGATGATCTTCAGACCAAGCCTCGCAAACGTTATCAGATTGCTTTTTGATTTTCCCAACCGTTTGTCCATCATGGGCAGTTGAAATTGTGCAACAAAGCTATCCAACAGGAAATGAGGTCATAACTCAGTCTCAAAACCAGACTTGGTATATGAGGTCATTACTCAATGACCAAAACTACTATCAAAGATGACCAGATTTCTCACAGACATGTCAAACACTTCCACCAGAATAGTGTTGTATTCCTTCAGCAGTTTAACAATTACAGAATGCTTGGCCCCCTTATTGCTGCGTGCAGCTATATTTCATTTTGTATTTGCATATTCAAATACAAGTAATGAAAAAAACACTGAAGTGCATTAACATGTGCACATATTAGAATAACCTTGCCCATTCCTAGTACATAATTCATTGTATTTCAGAGTTAATTCATTGTAACTCTGCAGTGAACTGATGAAAGTCATTCTACGATGCAAGGAGGCGCTGAAAAGCATTGTTTTTTTTTTTATAAGTGATCAAAAACAGCAAAACCAAATATTACCAAAGCTGGGTGTATGTGCTGTCTATGCTATATGGCCCTTATCTTCATTGCACAGGGGCAATATTAAAAATAACAGAATGATAAAGTAAGAGTGCACAGTATCTGGGGAGTATTTACATTGGAGCCCATGGCGCTGGCCTGCAGAGCCTGTGGAGCCGCACGATAAGTCTAATCGCGGTGGATCACATTGTCAGAAGGCCGAGGGGTCTCAGACGGCTGTGGAAATAGGAAGAGGCATTACTGAACTCTGAGGAAAAGTGACTAGGAAAGGATGGGGTACAAACATCCTGTGGTCACTGGAGGATGTTTACTGCACACAGTGCTGCGTTCAAAGAGGGAAAGAAAGAAAAAAACAAAAAACAAAAACAAAAACAAAACAATGGGAGCTGATTAGCTGGAGCTGCTCGCTTAAGCATAGAGGTCATGTATGTTCATCTAGAAAACAAAAACAAAAAAAACACATGGAATTGTCTAGTGACCCTCATCACAACTTTACACACTCTTGGCATTCTCTCAAGCAACTTTGTGACTTATCGCCTGGGGTTCTTTCCCAATAAGACTGAATAAGATATACTTTGGCAGCATTAAAATTACATTTAAAATCAACTATTTATGTTTGTATACGGTACACAAACCAGCCAATAAAGTGAACAGAAATGGCCAAGAACCCAAACAGGAACCAACAAAACTGATGGTTCTAGTTCTGTTTCTCCTTGACACAGCTGGAACCACTACTGCTCTACCACTTTTACCATTTTAGCATGATTAAGGCATGGAGAAATGTCACTGTTTCACTGACTCCAGTATGTTCCATGATCTTTATTATATAATAATGCAAATATTATTTCTAGTAATTTAAACACATATCAGTGTTTAATACATAATTCTTTGCCTAGTTTATGTTCACCAAGTGCAGAAAACCAAAAATACAGCAAAACATGACCAATTAGATTTTAGACCTGCAACAATAAGAATTTTATAAAACGTTTTTTTTAGAACTGTTACTGAAATTCTTTTAAAATGTAGAAAAATGTTTTAATAAACTATCATATAGCTAAGGTCAGGGTTGCAGTGCATGTGTGAAAGAGTTTTATATATGTAAATGACATCTGTTCTGATTGGCTGCGCTGTACTGTGCCTGTTTAAAAGGCGGTCCAGGCTGAAAGACTCCTTATAACTTCAGGATGTTTGTGGTAGATATAAGTAAACATGGAGGTATTTATCACATGACAATTAATTCACTGTCTGCCGATTAGTTTATACTGCGTATGGACTGCGTTAAATACGCATCAAAATCTTAATGATCTTATTCAAAATTAATAAAAATAATCTTATTTAAATGTAGTTTTCCATGATGGATTCTCCAATTATTTCTCACTCTTACCCCTTTGAAATCCTGATATATGTGTGGATTTTAATTTGCCTGTGTTTGAAAGTGGAGAGGGAGGAGTTTTACTATGGTTTGAAACTGAGTGTGAGTTTTAAAGGGCAGAGATACTGACCACAATAGTAACAAACCTTACCACAAGGCCACGTAGTGCTTGGATGTTTTTCATATTGTATGCGACTTCAGATGAAGAAATCATGTCCATTTCTATTATAAATAACAGGCTAGGTTTGGAGCGGACCAAGACGGATAGGAGCATTAGTGTGTTTTTTTGAAGGCAGGAGATGGGTGGGCAGAGGGAGAGGGTGGGAGGGCAAGCGGGCATTACCCAAAGGAGCAGGCAAGGACATGGTCCACTTCAATTTGTTTGTAATTGCTAGAATTATGGCCCTCTTGTGTACAGCACAGCTTAACGAGGCAAAGGGAGATTCATGCATTTCCTTAAACATTGACAGTAAAATCACAACGATGAGTAATGGATCATTCACCGAAAAGAGCTCTGGATTCTACAGGCTCTGGTCTGCTTTGCCAGATTGATTCTCATCTATCATCCATTTAACTTGCTGTATATTCAAATCCCATTGAGAGCGGCATTGAAATAAGGTTGGGGGTTTTTTGCGTCTTTGGGGGAAAATGTCCCACAGTTCGTTCATCCAAGGGTGTGTAAGACAGCGGCCGTTGCAAGGAAGGTTTAGTAAAGACTTCCAAATACTGACAAACTGTTCAAACATGGTGAATTATTAATGTGGCCTCCATCTTCCAGTTGTCCCTGAGGAACATCTGAGTAGGTGTAAGCTAGACTCCAGTCTTCTGACTGGGGAGGGCTGCCATACAAACAGACTTTAAAGTAATTGTTAGAGTGACTGGTTATTCAACTTAGCCCAAACATGTAGGTTGCCCAAAGTTTGATCTGTATTTTTGCACTAAAGCTACAAGGCTAATAATAAGTAATGAAAGCTTTCATCCCAACAGTGTGCAAAAAAGGTTTGTAAAAGATTATAGATAACAGTAAGTCATACAGTGCAAGAAACATACATAAGAATCAGAATCAGAATCAGAATTGCGTTTATTGGCCAAGTATGTGAGCGGCACACACAAGGAATTTGATTCCGGTCGATGGTGTCTCTCAAGCAAACACAGGAATTAATAATTATTTTTGGCCAAATTGTTCATTTATATGGCCAGTATCCTACATTTTTGTGTATTTAATTGTATTTCATGAGGTCCTTTGATAATCATGGGTTCAGGTCCCAGCCAGGGGTTGTCAGGGTCCTTTATGTTTAGAGTTTGCATGTTTTCCCCCGAGGGGTCCACTTTCCTCATCCAGTTTCCACATCTACCTGCTAAATTGCCGCTTGATGTGACTGAGTGTGTAAATGTGTTTGTGTTTCTGCCCTGCAATGTTCTGGAGACCTGAGCGGGAGGTTTCTCCACTTTCTTTGTCATCATGCCTTAAAGACTGATGTGTAAATGATCTATATTGACTGGCTGCCTTGGGTTATGCCATGGTCAAAAAACATTCAACTTGAATGGCTAAACTGCTGTAGACGTCTTGTTTGCATTGCAAACATTTTTTGTGGTATTAACAAAACAATGGGTTTTGTACTATAAAATGCATCGCATTTAGGCAATTTAATTTTGCACGATATGGATCTGTTAATATAAAAAACCCAGTCAGTGATGCTGCATTTGCATGACCTTCAGGGAAAAAAGGAAATCATTTTAGCCTTCTCCCGAAACGAACTGCTGCAAACCTCAAACAGCAGCTTGAAAGATCACCCTTCCAGTTCTCTTTAGGCACTAGCTCTTTTGTCAGCACATGCAAATTTGCACGTACAAAAGCAGCCGGCGGACGTTTCAGGGCACCGCAGCACCAAGCAGCCAAGGACTGCTAACATCTCCTTCATCCCCCAGAGGCTAAGGCACCGCAGACAGCATGTTTAGTGTGAAATGTGAAGAAATCAGTGAGGATTTGTAACATCTAAACAGTGTCGTCTTCCAGAAACAGAGGGTATTTGGGGTCATTTGGACAAAGACTGCTCCACAAATTCTTTATTACGAAATTATAGATCAGAGTTTGTTTTTTTTTTGGGATATTTAAGGGCTTTTCTTTCACATTACAAAACATGGCAGTGATGCGAGTGAAGCCTGCAGTCAAATCTGCTATCAGTCATTTCCTTTAGGAATGTACAGTTCCTGAAAAACACGAGAGACCACTGCAAAAATGTAGTAATGCAAAACTTGAATACAGAACTTGAATAATTCAAAGAAAACAAATCTCTTGTTCACTTTTAAACAAAATGGCAATAATTACCTTTGAGGAACTTCTAG